>CM076578.1:1822645870-1822894915 GCA_034641835.2 Pinus albicaulis
GCCAAGATAAAAATAGCCATACCCCTTACTGAATTAGTGACTCAAGATGCATATAGATATCAATTTTTGAAGGCTTTAAACATAGGAAATGACACCGATACTCTAAATCTGACTGATGACAAGCCAGAATTTTTGTTTGGACCAAAGGTAGAGGGAAAGTTTCAAGAGGGAGTTGTGCCTCCATTCTATGTTAGTTTGAACATCCATGACAAAATCCTACACAATGCCATGTTAGACTCTGGTTCTTCACATAACCTCATGCCAAAGGTAGCAATGGAAAGATTAGGCCTTGAAATAAATAGACCATACAAAGACTTGTACTCTTTTGATTCAAGTAGAGCTAAATGTCTAGGTCTAATCAAAGATCTATGTGTCAATCTGGCACAAATATCAGCGAAGAGTCTAGTCATGGATATTGTAGTGGCTGACATTCCCCCAAAATATGGCATGCTTTCATCAAGATCATGGGGAGCCAAACTCCAAGGAAACCTCCAAATGGACATGACATATGCTACCATTACATTCTTTAACCAAACAAGAAGATTGTATAGAGAAACTCACAAGAAATACATGGTAAGCAGACAAGATAAGCCAAATAACACCCCTCTCTATTCTATCAATTCAGACCTTGATTCATTTATTTTATAAAATGAATATGACATTAATGACCAAGTAGCTGAAAAATAGGAAGAGCAAGACTTGTCAGAAAAATCAAACCAAACACAAAATGAAGAACATTACAGCCAAAACCCTAGCATCTATGAACAATAACATAATGGTGAATCTGAACTTGAAACTCTTTGGAACATGAGCTTTGATGGCTCTTGTGGCAAATCTGGTTCAGAGGCAGGTGTTTGGATACAAAACACTAATGAAGGCCACTCTTACAAACTGGATTTTCAATGTACAAACAATATTGCAAGGTATGAAGCTCTTCTCCTAGGTTTGCAATTGCTGAAAAATATAGGAGCTAAGAAGATTTTCGTTCAAGGAGATTTTGAGCTAATTATAAGGAAAATTAAAGGAGAATATTCATCCAAAAATCCTAGGCTAAGAGAATACATAAATGTTGCCTTAGGCCTCCTAAAAACATTTGAAAAATATGAACTTACCTCTATCCCAAGAACTCAAAATAGCCTTGCAAATGAACTAGCCTTTGCTGCCAACACTTGCCAACTGCCTCATGCCAATGAAAAATACATGGTAAAGGCCAATAGTAGACCTACAGTCCCTAATAACATAGATTATTGGCAAGTTTTTGAAGGTCAAAACATATTAAAGACTTCCTGCAGTCCAAAAATGAGTTTTAAATGCCAAAATCATATTCAAATCATGAAGACGACTGCTATGATGAGGGACAAACACACAAAACAGAGTCACCTCATGCTGCTGATATAAATCTGCTAGAACACCCTCATGAGGTAGAATTTTTTCAAGATTTAGATAAAAGGGACCTTGAGGTATTGCAATGCAAAGATAATCTATTTCCAAGAGGACTTTCCCCCTTAGAAGAACTGTTTGATTTCAATGATGTTGCTAGGAAGCCTAAAATGGAATCCACCGAAATAGATGTAGAAGAATGCAACATAGGCAGTGAGGAAGAACCTAAGATGGTAAAACTATCCAAAACACTACCAGCTCTTATAAAAAAGAAATACATTGAGCTATTCAAATAATTTAAGGATTTTTTTGTATGGGGCTATGAGGACTTGAAGTCCTATGATACAAACATCATTCAGCATAAGATTCCTCTCAAGGGAAACCAGAAACCATTTAAGTAGAAATTTCATAGGATAAACCCTGTCCTAATGCCTCTGGTTGAGAAATAAATAAAAAATATGTATGATGCTAGAATAATAGTCCCACTTAGGTACTCATAATGGGTCTCAAATCTTGTAACAGTGAGGAAGAAAACAGGGGAAATTAGGCTATGCATAGACTTCAGAAATTTAAACAAAGCTTCCCTGAAAGAAAACTACCCTTTACCTAAGATGGATCATATATTGCAAATGGTAGTAGGTTCCAAAATAATATCTTTGCTTGATGGTCTTTCGAGATATAATCAGGTGCTAGTACACCCAGATGATCAACACAAAACAACCTTCACTACACCTTAGGGCACCTTCATGTATGTCAAAATGCCTTTTGGGTTAATGAATGTCAGGGACAATTTTCAAAGAGCCATGGAAATTTCTTTTTCCAAAGAGATAGGTTACTTCATTTTTATATACCTTGATGACATCACAGTCTACTAAAAAGCCGATGAAGAACACCTAGCTCACTTAAGAAAAGTCTTTGAAAATTTTAGAAAGTATGGTCTATCTTTAAATCCTAAGAAAACTCTGTTTGGTATTCAAGAAGGGAAAATTTTAGGCCATATCATATCTAAATAAGGGATTAAGATAGACCCAAAGAGGATTGATGGGATATTGCAGATCAATCACCCTAGGAACATCAAAGAGCTGCAATATTTCATTGGAAAGATCAACTTCTTAAGAAGGTTCATACCAAACCTTATAGGACTCTTAAGAAACATTACAAACATGCTAAAAAGAGAAATAGGAGTCAAATGGACCATAGAAGCAAAGAAATCATTTGAACTAGCAAAACAAACACTTACCCAAACACCAGTTCTAATTTGCATCAGAACACATAATTTCTGCAGTATTGCTACAAAAGAAAATAATGGGACAAGAACAACCCATAGCTTTCTTAAGCAAGGCATTAAGAGATGCACCTCTGAAATATAACATTATGGAAAAAGAGGCTTTTTCCTTAATCAAAGCATTAAAATATTTCATAGTTTACACCTTGCATTCGCATTTCATTGCTTTTGTTCCTCATGTAGTTGTCAAGGACATACTAACTCAAGATCCTGATGGTAAAAGAGGTAAGTGGATTGTTGTCATATTAGAGTATGATCTAGAAATCAAGTTCACCATGCTAATAAAAGGGCAAGGATGAGCCAAAATGATGGCTAAAGAAAAATTTCAAGCATTAGACATAAACATGATACTTTCCTTGAATGAACAAGAGGAGCCGTCGACTCCACCTATTGAAGAAGAATTTCTAAACTCACTTTGGTATGCTGATATATTATATGTGCTTTTTAATCTAAATTCTCCTCCTAGATAAAGCTTTATATTGGAAAAATTCTGTTGGTATTCTGCTTAAATTTTTACTTGAAGAAGATGCTGATAGAATCATGCGTGAGTTTCATGAAGGATAATGTGGAGGTCATCTCTATTGGAAAACCACTGCCAACAAAATCTTTAGAGCTAGTTTTTATTGGCACACTCTTTTCCTTGATATCCACGAGCTAGTAGTGACTTGCCATAAATTCCAAATATTTGAGGGAAGGAGAAAAATAGTTCCTTTTCCTTTACTACCTATCAGTGTTGAAACACCTTTTCAACAATGGGGTTTTGATTTCATTGGAGAAATCCACCCTACCTCCTCTACCCAACATAAATGGATCCTCACTGTAACTGAATAGTTCACCAAATGGATAGAATCCATCCCTTCAAGGACTTCCACTGACTCAGTAATCATCAAATTCCTTGAAACCAATATTCTGTATAGATTTGGCTGTCCAAGAAAAATCATCACTGATAATGTTGCTGCACTTAAATCCAATAGAATGGTGGACTGTTGCCACAAGTATCACATTAAATTAGGGAATTATATAGCTTATTACCCTCAAGATAATGGGTTGGTTGAGTCCTCTAACAAAATTTGGGTAAATATCATCAAGAAAGTGTTGAAAGAGGACAAAAGGTCATGGCACAGAAAATTAGTACATGCACTATGGGCAGACAGATTAACAAACAAAAAATCAATTAACATGTCTCCCTATCAACTAGTGTATGGCATGGATGCAGTTTTTCCAACATCCTTGGGAGTTTCAGTGATGAAGCTTATTAAAGAGGTACAATCAGAGGAGAATGATATTAAAAGGAGGCTAAATCAAACCATTCAATTGTAGCAATCAAGGGAAGAAGTATACAGAAGAACACAACAAGTGCAGGAAAGCATCAAGAAGATTTTTGATAAGAGGACCAAAGAAGATGACTTCAACATTGGAGACAAAGTGCTAAAGTGGGATTCAAGAAGAGAAGACAAAGGCAAGCATGGGAAATTTGAAAATCTGTGGAAAGGTCCATACATCATCCATTCAACAAGAGGTAACAATGCATTCTTTCTACAAGATATGGATGGAACGGAGTTATTTGGAGGTCCTGTCAATGGCAGGATGCTCAAGCATTATTTTTGTTGAAGCTCTTAGTTTAAAGATTTATTCATTGTACATACCACTTCTTGAATAAAAGATAAAAAAAAAACACAAAAACAAATAAAAGAAGATTAGAGCGCAGGATAAAAGAAAAGGTAAAGCCCCATACCAAAAAAGAATGTTTTTGAAAGTGTGCAAGTCAAAATTCCACTAATTTTGAGAAAGGAAAGTATTTTTCAGTCATAAAACCTAACCTTCATTGAACATGTTTTAAATTTATGCTGATAAGTTAGAAAATGAATATTTTCCAAATGGTTTAAACTTGGCTTATCAGTAGACTAGGTTAGGAAAATATATTGGTTCCCAAAGCTCAAATCTGAACCAAAGAGAAAAGAGAGGGATGAATGACAAATTCCAAATTATTTCCCTCAGTTATTTTTACTTTTACAAAATAAATCTGTGTGCAGCTTGTTCAAAATGCCACAGCTCATGACAAACCAAACTGCTTAACCTTTATTTGATCATGTTTTAAATTTTATGTTGATAGATTAGAGAATGAAATTCTATCAAACTGTTTAATCTTGACGGACAAGTAGATTAGGTAGAGAATAAAATAGCTCATCAGTCTAATCTGAGCCTTAGGATGATATAAGGGTAGAAGTAGATAGTTTCTGGTTTCAAAAGAAAAATGATGTCAAGGGTTTTCCAATCCAAATGAACCCAAATGAAGGAAAAATTCTAGGAAAGGTATGATCGGTAGGTAGAGTTGATGTTGAAGAAATCATGTTATTCAGATTTCAAAATCACAGCTACCATGAATAGCAGCAAATCGGCAATTGAAGAAGGAGGAAATCTGCCAAGCACAATCAAAGCACTGATTTACAAATTCCAGAGATCTGAACTCTGAGGTTCTTGAAACCTCCTGAAGGAGCTGCCCTCCCCAAGTGGAGCCACTATTATTCATCAGTATTTTTCACTATCTTTAGATGACTATAGAATGGTTATAGCTTTCTGAAAACAATATTCCTTGAATATCTTGAGTTTCAGAAATCTCACTACTTGCATTATCCTTATAAACCTATTTTCACTATTCCTCAACTGGTCTTCTCAAAGTCACCAGGTTTCTCTTAAAAGACTCATTATGGTTTTATACCTCTCATTTTCATCTTTCTTTCCTACCTAGAACCTCGTTTCCCCATTTTCCCCTGTCAATAAATTCCACCCTCCCTCTATGGTTTCCTGTTGCTAACTCATGCCCATGTCCTTTTGGGCATAATAACCTATAAAAATGATATGTTTTCACTTGAAAATCTCTAAGTCGAATCTCATTCAAAAATAGGTAAAATAGCACTCCCATTAGGTCATTAGGGTTTTTACATTTTTCCAAGGTCATCCTTTGATGTTTCAGGCACTGTTTTTCCTTTACTAAAATCTGGCTCAGATGTAATAGAATGTCAAGACATGGTTATTCAAGAAGGACCTAAATTTTCCAAGGAGGATTATCTCCTCAGTTCAGAAATTGCATGTGAGAAAAATGGAAAAAGTTTAACACTTCTGCATAAGTGTTGGAAGATTTATCAGGTGAAGGTACCGATGATGTAGATTGTCTACTCCTGAATGAAATAAATGTACAACAAAGGAAAGGGAAACAACTTGGTCTTGTAGATGACTAGGGTTATGATTTGGTTAGTCCATTTGAGTGCCAAAGTAATGATCACTTGCAGGAAAATGACATGGAGGAAGCACACAAGGCCAAGCATGAAGAAATTCTATCAGAAAATATTGATGGAATATGGAAAAAAGGTAAGGTGAACTGGAAAGAAACGAATGAACTTGAAAGGGATATAGAGAACTTAGAAGAAAACACTGATGATTGTTTTAAATACTACAGACACTTAGGGTTTTGAAGAAGGTGGCTAGAGGAGGTGGAAAATATGAGTTGAAATTTATGGTGGAAAATATAGAAGATTTTTAAGATGCTACTATGTGACTAAATCCAAAACATGTAAAAATGAACTTTTCATGCCTCAATGAGAAAAATAAAAGCCACTTCAATGACTTCAGCAACCTACAAAGAAAAAAGGTGTCAAAGAGTATCAGTGACAAATTAAAAAGACTTCAAAACATTAGAAAGTGGGTTTGTATAGGTAAAATAAATATAAAAGCCTATAAAAGCCCATTTTACATTTCAAATAAATCATTGTTGCCTTTTAAAAGATCAAGAGCATTTAGCAAGGAAGAGTTTAAGAGTTTTTGAGAAAAAATACGCTAAAGTTCCTTGGCGTTGCACCCTTGCCAGTTTTCCTCCACACATTTTCTAAAGGCTTTGCGTGCCTGGGAGCTGGCACTGCAACCTTGTCGAAGCGTTGCGCTCGTGACTGACAGGACCCTGTGAAGTTGCCTTGGCGCTGCGTGCTCAGATCCTGGCCCTGCGTGCCTAGACAGAAGAGTTTTCCAAAGGTTGGGGCCATCCAAATCACTTCAAATCTCCTTCAAGTGTTTGTCAAAGTCCTCCAAAGCACTATTAAGGGGTAAGTACATGATATAAACCTTTCTTTGAAGCTATTTTGGTCATCATTTAAGTGAATGAAAGTGAAACCCTAAGAGAAAACATAATTTTTAGCTTGAAATCATTGTTTCATTCCTATTTCATCCTCCTTAAAGAAAACTAGTCATAAACAAGGGTAATTACATTGCTTGAGGGTTTACATTCATCTAAGCTTGTCCCTACACCCATTACCTTCACACTCATTCCCTTCATTTTTCAAAACTGCCATTTCATTCCTTTCCCCTCATTTCATTTACACTTACATCCTAGGGTTTCCAAAACAAAGTTTAAGATGTCAAAGGGAGAAGATAGTGGTGTTGAGGCAAAAATTCCAAAGAGGCATGATCATAAGGGAGAAAAGATAAATAGGTTTGAACCTATCAATATAATGGAACTCATAGCCTCTCCCCTCACTGTTTCTTGCTTCAAGCATGTAGGCTGCTTTGAATTTTGTGAAAGAGTACAACAAGTCCAAAACCACCTGGAGCTAACAATACTATTCATTATCAATTTGCATGACAAACAAGTTAATCTTGCTGGGGTCACCTTTGAGATGTCTACAAATTCCATTACAGCTGCTACAAGGATACCTAGTGTAGGTGAGAAATGGTTCAAACATGAAAAACTTGACATGAGTTACTTTGAACCATACCTCAAACCTAGGTATAAAGACAACAACAAATCCATCTTCCCTTTTTATCATCTTCTTGATAGATATGCACACATGATGAAGATAATAATGAAGTATTTCACTTGTGAGGGAAGGTTTTCCCACCTTTACTCATACCATATCCATCTTCTTATGCATTTTACTAGAGTAAGAATGCTACACATACCATATTATCTTTTCTGTAGTATTGAAAAAATGGCCTACATTGTGCAAAAGAGAAACTAGAACCAAAAAATGCAGAGCCTTTTTCATCGTTCACTTATCAAGATGGTGGTTATGCACCAACTCCAGCAGAAGAAAATTCCATGGGATACTTTCATTTCCCATGAGGTTTTCACTACTCCACATGGCCATCATCCGCGGGTTGTTCCTTCACCATATCCTCCCTTATCCTCCTCTCCCTTACATCCTGCTATTCATACATCACCACCCACTCACATTCATCCACCTCTTGTTGATCCTTCCACATCAACTTTCCATAACCTTTCACCATCATCTCATGACACTACATCACCAAGTGAAAGGGATATTGTACCAACTGGCACTAGAATGAGTGACATTGAGCCATTTATTTTGACCTACCAGAGAGGCTACAAGCATGTGTTTGATGCACTTGAGGTGAAAGAGGCCATGCCTTCTTCATCATCAAAATAGCTTGATAAGGGCAAGGAAAAGGTCATAGAGCCAATCACTGTTGAGGAGGAGGACAAGCATGAAACTGAGAAAGAGTTTCAGCTAATTGACCTTCAAGATGAGGATGAGGAGTTAATTACCAAATTGTTTCTCAAAAGCAAGGATTCCAATATTAGTGAGCTTCAAGCTAATCTTGGTAGGGCAAAGAATGCAATTAATTTTTTTGAGCTTGAGAATCAGCAGTTGAAGACAAAGCATTCCATCAGTGAGGTCAGGGCAATCAGAGCTCAGAAAGAGGCCAAAAAGGCCAAGGATTTTCTAGATGAGAACTTGGGAAGATATGAGAACAGTAACGATGAGGAATATCAGCTTCCTAGGCAGAGGCCAAAGACAATTGGGTTGAAGAGGGATTTAGCCCGAGAAAGGAAAGAAGAGGCAGAATTGGTAGAGAAACTCACTCCAAGTGAGCTCCTTGCCATAGAGATCAACAAGGATAGAGAGTCTTGGCTAGAGAGAGAAAATTTGCATTTAGAGGGACAACTAGAGAAGGAAAAAAAAAACATTGACATGCAGAGGAAGATGGCAAGACATTATGCCATGAGAAACAGGATTGCAAGGGCCAAGCTCAAACAAGCCCATACAAAGATTCAGGCTCTAAATGAGGCAAAGGAGAAGGAAAATATGAATATCATTGCTGATGTATCCCTCCAAGCCTCCAAACCATGATAAAAAAAGTAAGTTCCAAATTTTGGCACTTGGTGCAAATTTTGAATTTTTGACAGTTTGGCTTGTAGAAAATTGGGCCAAATGCACAGTGCCACTGGCGCTGCGCTCTTTTTTGGGGCACTCAAATGAAAAAAATTCAACATTTTCATGTTCCTCATGCCAATTAAATCAACCTTAGAAAATTTCATAACATTTGGAGCAAAACTGGTCCCTCGAAAGGGCCAAAAACCACCACAAAATCACCTTTCTGCCCTATTTTTGGCCTTGGCACTGTGCATTTAGCAGTCTTGGGAGAAGTTATTTTTGACTAGGAAAATGGGCACCATTCTAGAAAGTGAAAGAATATTTGGAAAATATTCTTAGAGACCTTTCCAATGCACCATCATGGAGCTCATTTGGACACCGGGAAGGCCTCCAAAAGTTAGATGCAAAACATGCCATTTTCTCAATCTTGGTACTACGCGTTTGCACTAGCACTGGACCCCTATAACTTGGAGCTGCGCCTTTACCAGGAGTTATTGCAAAAGATATTTTTAATCCTTAAAGTCGAACTTTTTTCCAGAAATAGCTTAGAATATATTATTGCAATGAATGAGTTTTAGATATTTTGCTTTGGGCCTTGCATTGTCTCAAAGGTCAAATGCATTAACTATGTAATAAATGACATTTGAAACCCTAGCTTGGGTTCACCTCCTAATTTTGTAGATAAGTACTACATTTAATGCTTCATAATCTTTTTTGGTTTGTTGATTGCTGAGATGAATATTACATAGGCTTTGAGTTTTGAAGAAGTTGGCTTTGGAGCTTTGTAGCTATTTTGGACGGAATATCAATGGAGCAAGCACATTCACAAGATTCATGAACTTGTCTAAATGATGATGTTGTTATGATCTTACATTTTTTTCTTTATGTTTTCCATATTTTTCATCCTTTCTCTTGCAACAAAGTAGAAAATTTAGGTTAATATATGCTGTTAGAGGCACCTAAATTCTGTCTGCTCTCTATTGTTCAAATGTTTTCCTCTGCTGGGTCTGATTAGAGAATTCTTAATTGCTTTCTGATTCCACCTACCTTGTTTTCTTGATAAATATGTATTAAGATTCAAACCGAAGAAGTTTATGGTATGCCCTGTCCTTTGGTGTAGCTTGAAACTTTGTTTTTAAGGCCTTTCTTTGAATTTTAATGATTAGGGTTTGGATAAAGAAATTTATGGTTTTCCCTATTCTTTGGTCCATCTTGAATAGTCACTTTGAAGGTCTTTTAAAGTCTGATTGAAGAATTTAGGAGTTCCCTCCTCTTTAATCATCACTTATTTGTTATCTTAAATGTTTTCTTTGTCTGAAGGTAAATAGCTAGAGAATTTAGGAGTTCCTTGCTCTCTAGGGGTTGTTGGATTGTTGTCTCAAAGTTTTCTTGGTAAAGCTACGCCAAAGAAGTTTAAGGTGTGCCCTGTCCTTTGGTTCTTTCTTAAGCATAGTGATATTAAAGACTCTTCTTGTTCTAGTATATCTTAAAGGATTCTTAATTTCCCTTTAAACCTACTAAACTCACAACTTAATGTTCATTTCACACCCACACAAGCTATTAAGATCCATTTGGCTTTGTTAACTTGCCCTATGAAACACCCTTGATTTATTGTTTTACTTTACAAGACTTTCACAGACCCCATAGCCCAATGGTTTGAATTTATTTTACTCTATCTATTCTTCTTAATAAGCAACCCAACCAAACAAAATAAAACAAACAACCCTATCATTTTAACTAGCCTAAAATCAACATCCTAAATCAATCAAGTTATATATTTTATACATAGAGAGAGCCCTCTCTGAGTCCAAGAAGGCTAGGTCCTAGGACTCCAAAGTAGGTTTGATGTTACCCTTGTCTATTTGGTCTTGCCAATCTAACAAATTACAGGGACCTAACGTCCCGGATCCTCATATTTTGTTGATGTTTCTTTACCCAAAATAAATCTGATAGTGTCCCCACTACATGAACAGTTGGTAAAGTCTTTGATTTCCTCGCAGTTTTTTTTACACACAATTCTTTAATTGTTTTAGCATAGATAGGGATGTCTTGTATAGCCTGCAGGAGAGGAATTTTAATGCAAATATTTTTTAATTACCCTATGAGATCAAAATATGAAGAGACAATTGGCTTGGGTATTACTAATCTCTCAGGGAATGAAGGAGAGGAAATAATAAGATTTTCAGGATATTTTTGGTCGACTGTGTCCCTCCCCTGTTCTATATATGTTTCAATCACAGTGAATTTCTTAGGTTCCGTTGGAATTTCAGACTCAATTTTTGGCAGGACAGTACCTTCTTTAGGTGAAATAACGCACCCTGATCTCAGCCTAAGTTCATTTCATTCCTTTTGTTTAGTTTCAGAGTCTGGATTCTCAACAATCTGGATCGGCTAAACTTGTATGTTATTAGGATTGGGATTTGGTTGAGCTGTAAGTTGAGGACATATAATAGGATGAGGATTGAACAACAACTACTTAACCACGCTGAAACCAATTTAATGAATGTAAAGACGTCACTCAGTAATAAAGCAACATTAATGATAAATCCAATCTATTTGAGAAGGAAAAGGTAACACATCACAATTGTGATTATTGAATTAAATGGTAATTCTACAAAGCGTAAAGAATAACTAAATTGCAAGAATTAGTAAATAAAAATATAACACAAAATAGCAAGAGACCTCCCAGGGACCGGGCCCGTAGCCTCCAGAAGTCTTCTACCAAGAAATACTCAGAATTCGCTTATAATAAAAATGCTAAATCTTTAATTATTCAATGGAAAAAGTACATCATCATGAGTTCACAGACTCTGTCTGAATAAAATGTTTATTACAGAAAATTACAATACACGAGAAAATATCTCCGTCATCTTTCACCTACATCCTTTTATAACTTAAAGGAGAAATAAAATAGAGGATGAAGAACCCTCAGGATCAGAAGATCCTGAGGCTTCATAGTTATCAGCCGAATTCTTCAAATATAGTCGTGTCTTTTCATCTCTTACTGATTTTTAGGAACCGGATGTGATCACATTTTCTTTTTTTGGCTATTGTCATTTTGTCGTTTGGTCAACAGTTATTTTTCTCGGACTCCCGATCAATAAAGATAGAAAAAGTTAGTTTTTATACTATTAAATACATTATTTATTAATAGTTCATTTTACCCTACTTTTACATTACTCCCCCTTGAATTATTTCTAAAAGGAAGGAAAACATATAAAAGTTAATAATAAATCACGCTAAATATAGGGGTAAATTTTACCTTTTCCTCGGCCCAACATACCCAACATAAAATATGTTCTTCTTGTGTTGATTCTTATGATGCTTATATGAATGGTTTCTAAAGAGTTTATTGGTGTCCTAGTATTCTTTACTTGGGAAACAAAGTTTCAAAATTCTTACAATACTGATTCAACCCCCCCTCTTACTATTTTCCTAATTTATAACAATTGGTATGAGAGAAAAGTTACTTAAGATTAGTTTAACAAAGGGAATAAATATCAAGTACCATGGAAAATCTTGGAGGAAGATTCACCAATAGGGAACCTATGTTCATTGGAACAAGCTATGTGTTTTGGAAAATCAGAATGGAAAACTATATTCAATCTCTTAGTGTCGATGTTTGGGATGCAATGGAGGAAGAATATCAAAGGCCTCAATTCCTTATTAATAGATATTAGAAGATCAAATTTACATGCAATGTGAATGATATGAATTCCCTACTAGTTGGCATGCCTGAATTATAACTAGCCAAGAATATGGATTGCATTACTACAAAAGTAATATGGGAAATGATGAGAAGTTTCTATGAAGGAAAGAGCAAGGTAAATAAAGCCATACTTGAAGGTTTTAGAATGTAATTTGAGTCTTTGAATATGCACGATGATGAAGATATTGCTAAATAATTCCTTAAGATCTGGTGAGGTTGTGAACACAATAAGAGGTCTTGATAAATATTTAAAAGAGGCAGTAGTAGTCCCAAATGTGTTGATATCTCTCACTGGTTGATTTAATCCTAAATTTTTAGCCATTGAGCAGATGAAATAACTGAAGAATCTCACTTTGGATCAACCACTTGGCACTCTTACTTCCTCTAAGATGATGATTTCTAATGGAAATTTTACAACTAAGGATTCATCCTTCAAGGAAGATAATAATCCCAAGGAAGAACATATTTCTTCATGTTGTGAATCAGATGAAGAGGCCACTAAGCTTGTGAGAAATATTAAGAGAGGTTTAGGCACTTACAAAGTTAAGCTACCTTTTAAGTTCTTTAACTATGGTAAAGTAGGTCACTATGCTCCTAAGTTCCTAAAAATAAGAATAGTGAATATGAGTACCCTAGAGAGAAATTTATAAAAATACAAAAAGGGCAAAAAGAAGGATAAAAATAAATGCTTCTACACCGAGGACTTCAATTCCTTTGAAAGTGAAGACTTTCAATCTTCATATGAGGATAGCTCCTATGAATCTCAAAAAAATTTATGCTCATCGACATAGAAGATATGGAAGTAGAATTTGTTGAGTCTGATGGAGAAGAGGGTGAAATTGACATAGAAGGAGAGCTAATTAGTTCCCCTGAAGAAATTCAAAGGATAATTAAAAAAAAATAAAGAACAAAAGGAATTGTTGATCAAGGAAAAAGCTGAAGTTATTGAACCTCTGCTCCTACAAGTTGAAAAAGGTAAAAAGATCTAATAAATCTTGAAAGAGAAATGCAATGGGACAAATCAAGCATGTGAAAGGCTTGAAAGAGAATTTTTTTCTCTAAGAAAATATCTTTAAAAAGATAAAATCTAGCTAAGCTTCAAAGAAAATTTGGAAAAGTGACTAAAATTCTAAATGAACTTATTGAAGCACAAATAGTCTCTAATAACAGACCATGTCTTGGTTTTGAGGTCAAGTCACTCTCAACAACTAATATAAAGGGAAATAAATCCATTACTTCTGTGCAAGCAACAAAAAATGTAGACAGTGTAGTTGTGAACAAAGATGATCCAACACAACAACAAACTTGAGAAAAAATGACAACACAGTCAAATTTGTAGCCTCAGGAAAATCAACAATTGCAAGATATAAGGGGAAATTAAACTCGGGAGAAGTGTAATAACGCAAAAGAGGAAAATCGAATTCCTCAATCGAGAGGTACATGTCTGATACAAGCTTGAATTTCTCAACGTGAAGCTCAACCAATCTTAAAAAATAATTCTTCTCCTAGGCATGAGGACATCTCTCCAGACTATTATTTTACCTGTACTAATTTTGGGTAAAAGGAAACAAATTACACGGTGAGTATATCATTTATACAAATCAAGCTACAAAGAAGAAATTATCAGACTAATAAGCAATTTTTCAAGCAAATAATGAGAATATCTAGGTTCAACAATTGGTTTTCACCACCGAATAAATTGATTCAATGTTATGTCTGTCAAAAATATGGCCACAGAACAGGTGATTGTAGACTTAAGATAAAAGGCCTGATTCAGAAATCAAGAAAACAAGACAACAACCTAAAGTATTCATGAAAAATGAAAATACAAAGAATTTTTATTTGGTGTTATACGCTCAGAATGAAGGAAGCCTTTGGTATGATAATACTGGTTGTTCTAGGGACATGTTAGAGATAAAAGTATTTTTTTCCATGGAAACTAGTCAGCAAAGGTAGTGTTGACTTCATGAATAATGCACATAGTAAGATTGTAGGTAGAGGATTTTTTAGATTAGATAATGGTGGAGGTAAGGCTAAGTATGTCCTATTTTCTAATGGCCTGAAGAAAAATTTACCTAGTGTTTCCAAGACATGTGGCCAAGGATATGATGTGTTTTCCATATTTTAAAATCTTAAAATTATCAAATCAAGTATGCAAACATAGGAGAGATAGTTGTTGAAGTTTTTAGAATACACAATATGTATATGTTCTAAAAGAGAAGATAAAATAGTGTTGTTTTTCAAGCATTGATGAGAGCTGGTTGTGGCATTGAAGGATAGGAAATATGAATTTTGATCATATTATCAAATTGTTTAATAATAATGTTGTTAGAGATATACCAAATCTTTCAAAGCTAGAGAATATTATTTGAAAATCTTTTCAGATGGGAAAACAAGCATGAGCACCAATCAAATACAAGGATAACTCATCAACCATGCCACTAAAATTAGTACATATGGAATTGTATGGTCCTTTAAGAAATCAGAAACCCTTAGGTAAATTATGCTTCATGCTTATCATTAATGATTTTAGTATAATGACATGGGTGGCCTTCTTAAGAGAAAAATTAGAGGCTTTTGAAAATTTTAAGAACTTTAAGGCCATGGATGAGTCTGAGGCTAATTATAAAATTAAGTGCATAATGTTTGAAAATGGTGGCGAGTTTACTTCCAAAGAATTTTATGATATAACAAGGCATCAAAAGACAATATATTATAGCAAAGACCCCATAGAAGAATGGAGTAGTAGAGACAGCCAACAGATAAGTTTAGTTGTTGGATAAACCTATGATGGAAGAAAATGGAATACCACATATATGTTTGGTTGAATCCATTCACACAACAATGCTGATTTTAAAGAAGGCACACTTCATGCCAAATAGTGATAAAAATACATATGAGCGCAGGTATGGCATACTTGCTACAATCAAGCATTTTAGATTATTTGGAGGCAAGTGTTATATGAAGAAGAATGATGAAAAGCTTGGAAAGTTTGATGAAATATATTATGAAGGTAATTTTTTTTATACTCTTAGACTAGAATGGGCTATATATGCTACAACAAGATTACAAAAAAAATAATTGATTGCATTGGTGTTAAATTTGATGAGAACATTGAATCTGAAGACAATCAACCAATGAAATTCAAATCCAATAATTTAGCCAATAATGATGAGAAGGATTATGATCCATTTACATATGAATATTGTGAATAACCCTTCAATCCACATTCTAAATATCCTACAATGTATGTGAAAAAAAACCACCCACCTAATAAAATTTTCGGTGACTTGAATACAAGAATTCAGACAAGAAGAAAGTTTTAAATCCCCCTACTCATAAACATGTAACTTTGTTATTGATGATGGAACCAAATGAATTTTCTCAGGAAGGCCAAGATGAAAATTGGTTAAAGGCCATGAATAAAGATCTTGATCAAATGAGAAAAATCATACATGGGAGCCTGTTCCAAGACCAATTGATAAGAATTTTATTGGCACGAAATGGGTCTTCATGAATAAATTGAATGAACATGGTGAAGTGGTAAGAAACAAAGCAAGGTTAGCTTGCAAGGGCTATGCACAAATTGAAGGCCTATATTTTGATGAAACTTCTGCTCCTATTGCTCAATTAGAATAAATTCACATCTTCTTGGCTTTCACTTGTTTTAACAAATTCAAGATATATAAGATGGATGATAATTATGCCTTTTTAAATGGAGAACTACAAGAAGAAGTTTACATTGATAAGCCTAATGGTTTTCAACTTTAATACAAAACTTATTATGTTTGCCAATTAATAAAGTCCTTTTATGGTCTTAAACAACCTATAAGGGCTTGTTACTAAAATTTGGATAGTTATTCGCTCAAGTGTGGTTTTAAAAGAGGCACAACTGATAGTAATTTGTATGTGAAATCCAATTATGGAAAACTGTTAGTAGTGGTGGTCTATGTTGATGATGTTATCTTTGCAAGTGATTCAAATCATCCAACCTGTCATTTTTTACCTGATATGAAGGTTGAATTCAAGATGTCTATGTTTGGAGAGCTTTATTATTTCCTTAGTTTACATATTACACAATGTTCAACAAGAATTTTTACTTGAGAGTGTCAACGTGTGTGATCCATATCTATTAATAATAAACCTTCCAGAAAATCACATAACAAATTATAGATCCAACACGTTTCGAACTACTGAATCTACTTCATCATCAGGAGAGTGAAGTTTGATCTGATGAGATTACACAAATATATAATGCAGAGATATGAAATGATCAAAACCATTAATGAATTAATAAAATTATAATTTAAGGAAATAGTTAATAAATAAATATAAATAATACCTATTTAAATTATTACTATTAAATATAATCCATAAAGATAGAAAGAAATGTAGAAAATCACAAAAAAAAACCTAACGATCAAAATAAAAACAAAAAAATAAACAAATGAAAATATAATTAAACAAAATGATAATAAAAAAGAACATATGATAACATAAAATAATAAATAAAGGCTAAGTCAACAAATTAAACCAACAAAATTTAAACAAATCCATGGGTCACAATAAAAACAACAAAAAATAAACAAATGAAAGTAAATAAAATAATAATAATATATGATAACATAAAAATAATAAATAAAGACTAAGTCAACAAATTAAACCACCAAAAATTAATATAATCAATATAATAAAATAGAGTTAAAGGTAAAAATATAAATTAAAAATTAGAAATTAAAAATCAATTAATCAAAATCAATCTAATAAAATAGAGTTAAAGGTAAAAATATAAATTAAAAATTAAAAATAAATTAAATAAATAAATGAAGGATTCAAGAGCATGTTTTTGATATGAGATATTGTAGAAAGAATCCAAAGTCATTGCTAGGGTTGAGCATTTCCATCACTCCAAATTTAGGGAAGCCGTTGACATTGAGAAAAGGTCTCGTACCTAAATAGAGATGAAGAGTGGAAAAATAGCACTTGTTGGATAAAGTCTCTCTGCTCATAGTAGGGTTCATTTTTTCTCTTTCCCGGTGTTAACCTCTTCTCTGGATATATATATATATATATATATATATATATATATATATATATATATATATATATATATATATATATATATATATATATATATCATTTATTTGTTAAAATATGGTCTGTTGGTTACATTTTTAGATTTCTTCATTTATTTATTTATTTTATTTTTAATTGATTTTTAATTTTTTGTTTTTAATTTATAATTTTACCTTTAACTTTATTCTCTTAGATTGATTATATTAATTTTTGGTGGTTTAAATGGTTGACTTAGTCTATATTTATTATTTTTATGTTATCATATATTATTATTATTTTATTTTCTTTCATTTGTTTTTTTTTGTTTTTATTGTGACACTTGGATTTGTTTAATTTTCCTAATCTTTGGTGGTTTAATTTGTTGACTTACACTTTATTTGTTATTTTATGTTATCATATATTTATTATCACTTTGTTTAATTATACTTTCATTTGCTTATTTTTTGTTGTTTTTATTTTGACAGTTGGATTTGTTTTGTGATTTTCAATATTTATTTCTATATTTATGGATTATATTTAATAATAATAATTTAAAATATGTAATATTTATATTTATTAATTAATTAAATTTATTAATTCATTAATGGTTTTGACCGTTTCATGTCTCTGCATTATATATTTGTGTAATCTCATCAGCTCAATCTTCACTCTCTTGATGATGAACTATATTCATAGTTCGAAAAGCCTCGGCTCTATTAATAATAGGAAATTTTATCTCATAAATCAAGTATTTCAAGGAAGTTTCGAATAAATTCAACTTGGAGGAATCTTTTTTGATAAGAAATCTAATTATTACAAGTTGCAAACTCAGTGAGACAGACGAATTGGGCTACAGGTGAATCGGAATTTATATAGGTATATTATTGGTAGCCTCTTATAGTTGATAGTCTACAGACTAAACATTATGCAAGTAGTTTCTATTGTTGGAAATTTTCAAGAAACCTCGAGAAAGAGCCATATCCTAGCAACAAAGAGAATTATCAAATATCTTAGAGGCACAGTGCATTATGGACTTTGGTACCCTAGAGGTAAATATTTTTCATTAACTACTTTTAATGATGTTGATTGGGAAGGTGATCTATATGAACGAAAAAACACTAGTGGATGTGCTTTCCTTTTTTGTGAATGTCTTTGTTCATGTTTGAGCAAGAAGAAAAATTCCATTTGTCTCTCTACTACTAAAGCAAAATATTGCAACATATTCTTCTTCTACTAAGATATTATGGATGAAGCATACTTTTCAAGATTTGAAGGTGGTCTATGATCAACCAATACCAGTCATATGTGATAATATAAGTGCCATCATCATGTCCAAGAAACCTGTTGTCCACTCCAATACAAAGCGTATTCTAATCAAGTACCATTTTCTAAGAGAGCAAGTTACAAATCAGATTGTAAAATTGGAGTATGTACCTACAAAAGAGGAGGTTGCTGACATATTTACCAAACCTCTCCCAAGAGATCAATTTGAGTACCCAAGGCAAAGGTTGGGAGCTAAGTCACCTGACATGGGGACACGAGACACGATGGACGTGCAGATTCGAGTGTCAGACTCAGACACAGTGACCCCCCGGAATAGGACACATCTGGAAACGTTATATATATATATATATATATATATATATATATATATATATATATATATATATATATATATATATATATATATATATATATATATATATATATATATATATATATATTAAAAATTAGATATTTATTACAAAAATTCATACAAATTCATTGATTCAAACATAGATCTTCATATAGATGTAAGTTTGACAAAGATACATCATACAATCATACAAAGTAATAGACATATTCATCAATGATCCAATAGGAGAAAGATAAGATACTGTAGTTTTCTCATTAGGTCATCAAAATCAAAATATGTTACGTAGGTGATAGGTAGTACAATGCCAATGGAAAATAGAAATAGAAAATAAAAAAATACTACAAGTTTACAATACTACAAGCCTCAAGGCAGTGCCACAGTAGGTAGCTCATGAATCATGAGTCAACAATCCTCATCATCATAATCAAAATCATTGTCCTCATCATGATCACCGTGCTCACCACTACTCTCCTCTGTTGCATCCTCCTCCTATGTATCCAATGTCATCCCTGCATCTATTGGTGTGAAGGATGACCCCTCTACTATATCGCCATCATCAAATGTGACAGGCTCTAGCAATGGCTCATTGACATCCAAGTTGGCCAATGCCAACTCAAAATTATTTTTCATACCCATACCATCAAGAAAGACATCCCACATCTTTGGCTTTCCCTTCAACCAATGCTCCTTCTACTAGTAAATAAGATGAAGGTTGGTGTGCACTTACACCATTGTCTCTGCCATGGGCTGCTCAAGTCTGTTCTTCTTCACAATATAAAAATTCCCATATGTTCTCCAATTCCTCTCACAAAAATAGGATGAATTCACCTAGATAGGAACCTCATGGCTAACTATTATAGAGGAGGGCTTGTTGCCCCATGAGTTTCCCATCAAGAATAGGGATTCTTATCCCCCCTATCTCTAATCACATCATAGCATGTAAATCGCCTAGTGCCAGTGGAAAACTCTGCAAAATCATCCTCCACCTCATCAAGGGATGCCCTGTCCTGGAAAATCCTCCTGAATTCATCTTTCTCCCCTGTGAGATTTCACCATCCATGTGAGGAGGGAATATGTGGGAAGGTCCACCATTTAGCCACATGGTTGTAGTATTTTGGGTTCAAGGAGTGAGCCAAACAATGTAAAGGTATGAAATTATTGTCCCATATTCTAACAAGAATATCATGTATGCTGGCGAAAAAGGCCTTTGGTGATGTCTCATACTCGGGGCAGTGACTATGTAAAATAATGTTTCTCACATACTCAATCATGGAATCCCATCTCTCATAAACCTCTCCTAGGATGGGTTGGTCTGTATCTACAAATCAAAGAAAGGAAATTATAGGGTCCATGACCTAAATAAGTAGATCTACCCTCTCCCACCAGACATCATCCAATGTTGTGTCCTTTAGTATTTTTGAGGCTGCTTGATCTGTCTTTCTTCAAAAAGACAAAAAATTTGAAATAACCATGACCCCAAGAGTGGTCTTGACCTCCCTCAACCTCTTCAACTTGATGAATGAAGAGGAAAACCATGTATCTACAATCCTCAACAATGATAGATTGGTGTACTCCTTGTAGATAGTGAGGGAATTTCTATAGTTTTGTACAAAGTTGCAGATATGCCATGCATCCTCAATAATGCTTCCAATCCAAAGCACATAATAGGAAATACATTTCAGTGCTAATTTCAATGATTAGACAATGCAAGGTGTCCAAAATATTTGTGGATATTTAGATTCCACATTCATGCCAGCGGCTTTGAAATCAGGTGCATTATCTATAATGATTTTCACACAAGAATCGACACCTACATCTTCAATAAATTTAATAAATAACTCACCCAAATATTTTTCATCCTTGTATTGTCCAAGTGCATCCATTTATTTCAAGAAAACTAGACCATTCAAGGAAGAAACCATGAATTTGATGAGTGGGAGTCGTGTTGGATCTGTCCATCCATCAGAAATAATGCCAACCCTAGATGTTGGCCATGTTGATTTAATAGGCTCAAGAATTTTTTCCATCTCTTTCTTTTCCTTCATCGACAATGTGGTTCAAATTTTCTCTGACCTAGGAGGCACATACCCAGATGGAGCTATTTGAGTTAGAGCTCGAAACATCTCAATAAATAGAGGTTGGCGTGCAACATTGAAGGATATGAAGTTCTGATAGAAAAAAAATGCAATGGTGAGATCGATCTCTTCCCGCTTCTCTTTCTGGAAAATCTTGTCCATTGGACCAAGTGTAGTTTCCTTTCTTTTTGTTGCTTTTCCCCCAATAGAACTCTCAAATGGGAACTTGTTGCTACTTTTCCTCAAGAATGGAAGGGGGTCATCATTCTTGTTTTGTTTTTATTTTCATGCCACGTTTTCCACACCAACAAATGAATCTCTCTCCATTTTATTCCTCTTTGCTAATGACACTTGTGTACAAGCTGAAATGCCACAACTTGGCAAAGCCAACAAATGATATTCACATGGTAATATGTGCTCATGAAATGGTTGTGGCAAAAAATCCATTCCTAAGAAACATTTTCTCCTCCCTTCGCCTTGTTTCCTAGCCCTAGATCTCTTGTCACATATTTCCACAATGGATATTTGGGGTCTTGAGTTTGTTTTCCCTTAACATTTGAAGTTGTTGTTGCAGCCCACTTCCAATAGATGGAATAATTACAGACCTTGATTAAATAGGGATAGGAGGGTCATCTCCAATGGGGAAATTCTTCCCCTTTATTTTCCCCTTCCTTTCTGCCCTTGATTGAGCCATGAATGCTGTAAAAAATAAACAAAAATGACAAAATTTTTAAAACATATGCACATGCAAAAAAAATCCAAAAAAAATAGAGACACAATGCACTTACTGGTTGCTCAAATTTCCTTGAAAATTCTCCCTTTCTCCTTTCTTCTTTCTCCTTGATCAACTCGCACACTAACACAAGTGAAAAAACAAATGATAAATCACAATTTTATAAGTGTTGGGATGCTTTTCCGTGTTGTACGAGTCCGACAAATCGGGATTCGATCGTGTCCATATAAGACAATATTGGGATTCGATCATGTCCATATAGGACATGATTGGGATTCATCGTGTCCTGTACAGACACGATAAGATTTAGTCAAGTGGACTCGAATCCGTACGAATCATGTCCAAGTATACCGATTCGGAACATGGAGGGTGGAGGAAGAATTCGGTTTCATAGGTTGGGAGTAATTCATCTTACCTCCCTCTACTAGATCTTTCTCAAGAGGAAGAATGGAAACTAGAAATGACTCAACAAATGAAAAGGGAGTTTTTAAATTCCATAGGACCAACAAGATAGGGGGAGATTGGTTGAAGGAGGAGAATATTATTTTCCTTTCCACTAATGTGAAAGGGGGATCTAGGTTTCTAGGTCCCCATAATACTAGTGTATCCCCTTATTGTTATTGTTGGTGTATCCCCCTTATTGTTGTCCCCATGTACTCCTCATATTGTTATTATTGTGCCACATAGAAGCCCACTATTTTTATTATTGTTCCCTTACATTGTTATTGTTACGTCATCTAGGATTATATTGCGACCCCTTAAAGTCCCATATATAGAAAGGAGGTTTTTTCATTTGTATCATCCAATAATTGTTATTTATGTAATGTAAAGGAGTTCTACCCCTTGAAGAGGCTTATTTCTAAGTATTTTTCTATATTTTCTTCTATTTTGTAATCTGGTTTCATAACATTTGGTATTAGATCTTTGGATTCTAGGGTTTCATTGTTTCAAATAGGCCATATTTTCATTTTCGCTATAAAAATTTTCTACGAGGCCTCGGAAGCTGAAACTTTTACCACGTGGAGAGGAAATCGTGATGAACCTTGTGTAAAAATTTCATACCTTGGTTCACAATATTTTCAAAGATATGATCTATGGAATTTAGGGTTTTGCACGCTCCATAATTTCATCTCAAACATATGACCAAGAGAAAATAATCATAACTTTCGTTTCAGCCATCTATTTTGAATTTTGTTAGAAGTGGCCAAAAGTGCATGGAATTTATTTTATTTTCTATTCATTTCAGAGACAAAGGTCCAAAAAGTGACACGTGGCACACCATACAAGTTCTCTCTACTGAACCAACGCATAATTAGGTCATTGTGGGAGATCGCCCATAACTTTGTATTGAAGAATCCAAATTAGGTCTTACCTTTTCCATTGGAAAGAAGACTCAAAGGGATACTATAGGACATAAGTTCATATATTGACTATCTAAAATAACATAGATACATCAGTTTTAATATCGAGCTCCTCAAAATCAAGAAAAAAGGTGTGTTTGTTTTTTTATAATTGTATAAATTTTGTTTAAAAAATTCAATTTGAAGTGATTCCAAAGGGAATATTGAAGAATTGATATCATTGTTGGGTTATATCATGCCTTCCAAAAATAATTCCACACCCATTAATCCCTCATAAAGTCACTCTACTATGACGCATGAAGAGGAAGAAGTGCAACAAATTTCGCTCTCACAAAACGTAACCAAAAATGAAATGGAAGTTAAGATGGATAGTTTGAAGAAAGGCATGGAAGCTAAGATGGATGGTTTGAAGAATGAAATGGATGGCATGTAAGCTAATATCAATGGTATATAAGAAAAACTGAAAGTATACATGGAAGGTTTGATAATGTTGCTACAAAAAATGATTCCTAATGGCGAAAGGGTAGTACTTGAAAATCATGATGAGAACAAAAGAATGTTGGATTTAAGACCCACCATATTCCAAAGATTGATATGACGAATTTTGATGTCAAATATACAATAACATGGATACTACAAATTGAGCAATACTTTGAGTTGATCCATAATGTGCAACCCACACATAAGGTACGAATTGAAACTTTATATTTATAACAAAATCAGTTTGTATGGTATCGATGGATTTGTTCTCGTAAACCACTTGGAACTTGGTCAATTTTTATGGAGGAAATAATAGAACATTATGAGGATAAAAAGAGCAACACCTTCTTTAGCCAATTAATGAATCTCAAACAAAAGGTTTCAATGATGGAGCACATTGAGGACTTTAAAAAATTGAATATAAGGGTAAATTATACTCCAGAGGAAAATATGATTGATGTCTTCATGGGGAATTTAAAGGATAAAATCCAAAATGAGGTTCGCATTTGGGAACCTGATTCATTGTAAAAGGCATTCAGGGTGGCAAGAAAAGTCGAAAGAAAAATTATGGCAACAAGGAAGTCTAAAAATAAAAACTATAAATATGGAAATGTTGTTTCTCCTAGCCTTCCACAACCTACAAGGTTCACACCACAAAAATTGGAGGAAAAAAACGAAAAAGGGATTTGTTATAGTTGTGATAGAAAACACACTAAAGGTCATAAGTGTGCTGAGAAGAAATTATTTTACATAGATTGTGAATGGGAGGAAGAAAATGAACAAGAAACATCAAAAGTGGAGGATATACACCAGGAAAACAACCCCAGAGAAGGAAGAAATGAATCCAACCATATCTTGTAATTCATTAGAAGGAATTACCACTCCTCAAACTCTCAAGATAGAAGGATATATCAGGAAAAAAAAAGGTAATAGTAGTGATTGATTAAGGTAGTACACACAATTTTATTCATTTTAAGATAGCCAAGGAATTGAATTGCTTCCTATATCTAGCACCAGAATGTCAAGTGATGGTTTCAAATGGAGGAACTACAAATTACTCTATAAAGTTCCATAATATCAGGCTAACCATGGGGGAATATGTATTGAATATTCCAATGATTTCTATTCCAATGGGTTTTGTTGATGTTGTACTAGGAGTCCAATGGTTACAATCTTTGGGGACTGTCACTTTTAATTTCCAAAAAAAAAAATTGAAATTTTTTGGGAAGGAAAGGAAGTTGAATTATGGGGTATCCCAAGGAAACCAGGAAGGATAATTGTCTCTAATGTCATGAAAAATATTTTTAATAAATAACAACGAGGCATAATTTCACAACTATACTCACTATAGGTTCAAACATCGAAATCCTCTATTTCTCCATATCTCCAAAAAGTCTTGGAGAATCATTCAAAAGTGTTTGAGACTCCCAAAGGCCTCCCACCTATTCATGATCATGATCATGCTATTCATATGATTCCATGAAGTGTTCCTCCAAACATCAAGCCTTACAGATATCCATATGCCCAAAAGAGCGAAATTGAACGTATGATTGCAGAAATGCTAGAGGCTAGTATAATTCAACCTAGTAAAAGTTTTTTCTCTACTGAAATAGTATCGGTGCACAAGAAGGATGGATCATGGCACACGTGTCCATATTATAGGGAGCTCAAAAAGCTCACTATTAAAGATAAATTTCCCATTCCTTTCATTGATGAATTATTGGATGAATTACATGGAGAGTTTTACTTCACCAAGTTGGATATTTGTTCAAGTTATCATCAAATTAGAATCAATACTGAAGACATTTCGAAAACAACATTCAGAACTCATGAGGATCATTATGAATTTTTTGTCATGCCTTTTGGCCTTACCAATGCACCTTCTACATTTCAAGGGTTGATGAATTCCATTTTCAAACCCTTTCTTAGAAATTTTTTGTTAGTATTGTTTGATGATATACTAATCTACAACAAGCCTTGGAAGGATCATGTTCAACATGTTGAAAGGGTCCTGAAACTATTGGAGGAGAAATATTTATATGAAAAAACCCCCAAATGTTTCTTTGGAGTACAAGAGGTGGAATATCTAGGTCACATTGTATCTCATGAGGGTGTTAAGGTAAACCCTAACAAAATTAAAGCCATTAAGGAATGGAAAACCCCCACTTGTTGGGTTAACAAGGTATTATCGCAAGTTTGTTAAGAATTATGGGAGAATAGTAGTACCTATAACAACATTATTGAAGAAATATGCATTTTATTGGACTCCATAAGAAACTAAGGCCTTCGAACATCTTAAAGAGGAAATGTGCCAAGCACCGGTCTTAGCTATGCCATACTTCACAAAACCCTTTATTGTGGAATGTGATGCCTTGGGAAATGGAATTGGTGTTGTTTTAATGAAACAAGGAAGACCCATTGCTTTTGAAAGTCATCCAATCAAAGGAAAGCATTTACAAAAATCTATGTATGAGAAGGAAATGTTGGCAATACTACATGCACTAAAAAAATGGTGACCTTACCTAATGGGAAGGCACTTTAAGGAAAAAAAGGATCATGATAGTCTTAAATACTTTTTGGAAGAAATAATATCTTCAAAAGAGCAGCAAAATTGGGTCAGAAAGATGTTGGGTTATGACTTTGAAATCATCTACAAAAAAGGGAAGCTAAATGTTGTTGCAGATGCACTGAGGAAGTGGAAGCATTGACTTGTGCCATTTCTATTATCCAACCAGATTGGATAACCGAATCAAGGGGGGAGTGGAAGAATGACGAAGAAATGTGAACACTCATACAAAATTTGTAGCAAGATACCAGTACATCTGATACATTTAGCTGGAAAAATGATTCATTATGGTACAAAGATCACTCATATATTTGTAATATTTCCCAACTAAAACAAAAGATTATTTTTGAATTTAACACCTCTCCCTTAGGAAACTCGGTATTTTTAAAAAATTACCACATGGTAAAGAAATATTTTTTTTGGGATGGCCTTAAATAAAATATTCAAAAGTTTACAGTGGAATTTTTGGTCTTCCAACAAAGTAAAGTTGAGACAATTAAGACCCTGGGTTGGGAGAAGGTTTCAATGTATTTTATCATAGGTTTTGGGTCATAAAAGGTGACTTTTAAAAGGTAACCTCAATGCTCTTCATTAATTATAAACCCAGGGCAAGTCTTGTTATTTCAAGAGTGTAAGCACAATATATGCAAGTGGAATTGGAGGTTAACTACGCTAAATTATAATAGGGAAGATTGTCTAATTCTAGAAGTTCAATCAAATCAACTCGAAAGTGAATTATGTGATGCTTCTGACACTTCAAGGGAACTAACTTTGTTCGAAGCCTATGAAGAAATAACTTACTTAAGGGTGAAAAGAATAAACTACAATGGAACAGCACGCTTTGATGAATTTAACAGCAACCTTAACGAATTGAACAACAATTCTAAATAAAATTGAACAACAATAAATTATTCTAGATTTTGCAATGGAATTCTCTTTTAATCGACAAATAACATCCTTCTGAATTAAACATCAACCAAACGCTCCTAATGATGATGAAACGATCAAACATCAACTAGATGCAGAATTGAATAACAGTCGTGTTGGAACTAATATAGCAATTGTAAAAGCATTTAATTCAAATAAAATAATGTGAATGGTAAACTAGTCTATTAAAAAGGAAGATATAACATCTCATGCTTGCAATTAACTGATTCAAACGATATATTATGAAACGCAATGTATAGATTGAGAACGCAAATTCTGTAAATAAATGTAAAGAACACAAGTAGCAGAAGAACCCCCAGGGCTGGCCCGAAGCCACTAGAAGCCTACTGCTAAGGAATACTCAGAATTTTTCTATTCCAAAAATGCCAAATTCTTCATTAATCCACCAAGAAATAAATTAATACAAAACTTGATAATTCTATCTTAGTACATTTATTATAGAAAGATTAAATTATAGGAACTATTTTTCTTGTTCCTTCTTTGGCCTTTTATAGCTTAAAGGTGAATTCAGGAGTAGTAACGGATCTTTCTCATTATGGGACCCTGCTGCTTCATGGCTGTCGATTGAGTACTCCAAGCATGGCCAAACATATCCATCTTCCACCAATTCGTAAGAGCCGATATGATTTCGTCTGCCTCCCTTGTCTGCTATCTTTCTGTCATCCAGTCAACAGTTTGGCTATTTTGCTTCCCTATCAATAAAGGGAGTGAAAAATCAGTTTTTACATTACCAAACACTCCCTTTATCACTAATCCATTCTACGTCACTTTTTCATTATTTCCCTTTACTTTATTTCTAAGATGAAGGGAAAATATATAAAAGTGTATGACAAATCGTGGTAACGATGGGGTGAAACATACCTTTTACTTGGCCCAACATGCTCCCCTAATTACCATTTTGCAGGTCCTCGTGCAAACAAATGGTTGAGGTGTATCTGGGTTAAGGAATGTGCAAGGTATACCTTTTCTTTGTAAAGTCTGAAGCCATGCCTCTATTTGATCTTTGCAAATGCTACGTTGGTGTGCCCCTCTGGTAACTCATAATCATGATGATAGTCTTTTGGGGGGTACCAGATGAGGGGGAACCTATATATGCATCCTATCCATGTAGGTCCCATGTTAAAAATTAGGTTTTTGTATAGAAGGAACCTGGAGGCAGCAACTTTGAAGTTCCGGTAACCAAATGGCTCTCTATTCTTCAAACTATTTGTAGAGGCTATCCATCTCTATTTAGTTTTTGTTAATGCTTCTTCCTAAATTTCTTGGAAGTATGCACACCCATTCTGCACAATATATCTATTAATCGGTCCCAATTTGGATATCACTCCCTTCCGTTGCATGAATTTCTTATGTTTGGTAAACAGATACATGGGTTTATTAGGTTCCCCTCTAACCCATAGGTCTAGGCCATGCTCTCTTTTCTAAAATGTGTTGTAGGCCTTAGCCCACTGAGTTTGGGTTTTAGCAAAATACAGGAAGGCCTGGAACTGAACATCCCCTATGAAGGGGCTAGGATTACTATCCCTATCCTCCTCTAGAAAGAAATTGTGTAAATATGATTCACATAAAAGATGTTGGAATTTCTCATCCTGAAACATTGGAAAAATTCCTCAATGGTTTTAAAAGTGGTGGGATTCCCAGCCCTGACAGCCTTCACTTTCAACAATAATTATCGTTCCTCTAAGAATAAAGCATAGTTAGTGGCTGGTGCCCTGCAAGTTAATACATCTGACTAAAGAGAGAAAACCATACTGGTTTGCTTTTTAGCTTGTTCCACTTACTCCTGTGCTTTCTTTACTTTTTTCCTTTCTTCCCTGAGTTGGGAAAATGTTTCGTCCTCATTTGCAGAAAGGTTTTTAAACCACTTCAGTAGTGTCTGATGTTCCTGTAGGGGTACTACTTCCTTTCTGCACTGATCCAATTTGTGCTGGACTTGAATTAATTCATTGTGCAACTTCTGATTGGCAGCCTTTTCTACTAGAGGAGTGTAGGCAGGTGTCACTTCTATTTGAGTCTCCTTATCTTTTGTATGTTTCAGATTAGTATACAAAGAGGCTTCTGTCGTGTGTACCAACTCCTTTTGTACCAAGGCTTCAGCCTTATTCATTAACTTGGTCTGTACAACAACTTCAGTGGTATCTATTAAATTAGTTTTTACAAAGGCTTCAGCTTTGTCCATTAGGTCAGTCTGTATAGAAATTTCACCAGTATCTACCATTTGGGAAGCAAAATCTGTTTGGGTTCCCATGGTAGCCAATCTATTCTCAGGCTTCTGAGCCTTGTTTGCTTATTTCAACTGTTTCCTCAGATATTTTATAATTTTTTTCAACCTCTTCTACTTCCTTCTCATTTTCGTGAACTTAATCTCAGTTGATTTTTATTCTGGAAAATTTTTAGCAGGAGAAGGAGGAGCAGTGGCTTTAGTTTCAGAAATGGTTGTGCCAGTTCTAAGGTTATCAGCAATGGTGTTTTATTGATGCATCCAAGATTTTATTTGAATATTAACGTCCTAGATAGGTGAAATAGCATTTCCTTCAGGCATTAGTGGGAATTTTTCAATTCTTGTATTTTGTTCTAATAAAATAGTGTCTCCTAACCCGCTTCCAGATTTAGTTATTCCTTCTGTCTGATCTTCCCTACTCATCCATTAATTCTTGGAGGGGGGTAAATGATCCAGGTGGTTATTGGTGGTCACCTGCCTATTCCACTTGGGGCCCCACCATTTTCTCTTTCAGTTTTTCAGTTTCGGCACAACTTACTATTTTTAGCATTTTTTCGGGTCCTGAACTTCCGGAGCCGTTTTGAGGCCCTAAACGACATTTTTTTGGGAAAACGGGGAGCAACATGGGTCCATGGATCAATTTTTCTCACTCAAAATTTGTACTCCTTGGATAAATCTTTCTAACGAGGTATGGTACGCGTCAAACGGAGATCGTATGCCAAAGTTACGTCCCCGGGAAGTTGAAACACCAATTTACCCAAACGGGGCCCATAGTATTGGCGCTTCATCTCCTAGGGTTAGGGTTTTGGCTGTTTAGGATTTCCCATTGTTTCTAAATAATAAATAGGCCCTCGAGCCTCATTGTAACTCAGTTTAGAGGCATGTAGCTGCCACATCGCTTCTCAGAGATAGCTACCAGTGCCCTAGCTAGTTTTATTTCCATTATGTCTGTAAGCAAATTTCAGTTCTTTAATATTAATGAAATGAAGTGTTATTTCCGCTGCATCTTTGTATCTATGGTTATATGCTTATTTTGTTGCTTTCCTACATAAATCCGGATCAGTAGTATCAGAGCGGTCTACTTTTTCTCAATCCTTCTTTGCATGTCCCCAACGAGGTCGGGGTATAAGGAGTTAGGGCTCGATCTGGTGGAACATTTGCAAGATCAGCCTCGCAAACCCTGATGAATGCCCATGGGGGATGAAAAGAAAGATGAGGGAGTAGGAGATCCTATCAAAATATTACTCAAGGAGGCCCTCAAAAAACAAAGGAATGCGATGATGGATAACTTTGCCCAGATTCTTCAATGACTGCCCATCGGCGGTGCATCTGCATCCAGCAGCCACTCTGGAGGTGTGACTCCTTTTAAGGTACAAGTAAATTTTGACATTCCCATATTTGAGGGTCAAATAGATGCAGATGTCATAGATAGATGGTTTAATCTATTAGAAGGATAGTTCTCGGTTCATGACTTTTCCGACAGGGAGAAGATTATTTTTGAACTCCTCAAAGCTGCCCCCCATGTCAAGGACTGGTGGGAAACCCACTGTGAGAAAAAGGACGAGACAAAACCCTCTCTTTTCTAGGCCGTACCCACTTGGAATTATTTCCAAGACACCATCAAGGAACAATACTATCTCGTGGGGAGCTATTAGGACAAGCACATACAATGGACCACGCTGGAACAACAAAGGGATCAAGATGTGCATGAGTTGACGAATCTGTTCCATACCCTGCACACCAAGTTGGGTATCAAAGATTCAGAGAAACATCTGGTGTTAAAGTATCGTAGTTGTCTGCATAGATACATTCAGTAGGAAATGGAGTTCCTCGACATCTCCTCTCTTAGTACGGCATACCGGTATGCTGCCAAGATTGAGCAGAAATTCAAACAGAAGAAGCGATACTTTGGATCTGTGAATCAAAATCAAAGGAAAGGTGATCCCAAACCGCAAGAACAAAGGACAGATCCAAGGCATGGCGACTCAAGACAACCTGTCGAAGCCACAATCAATGAACAACACCGCAAAGCCAAATAAGGACACGGGAAAGTGGTGTGAGTTCCATAAGAGCTCCACTCACAACACAAGTGAGTGTCAAGCCAAGCAGTCGCTGGTGGCTGAGATGAGGGCTTCTGAGTCAGATGCATGCTCTGACTTTGAATCAGAACCTGACAAGGGGAATGACAAAGGGAAACAGATTATTGATGTGGATCCCAATGCCACTGTTACCACTACGAAGATCCATAAGGAGGAACCAGAAGATCCAGAGGAGGAGGAATGTCTCTTCCACTCCCATATGTGGGTAAAGGGCTCCCCGGTACAGTTCATTGTCGAAAATGGGAGCCAAAAGAACCTCATTTCAGCAGACGTCGTGAAGCGGTTGGGCTTGCTAACCACATCTCAACCACATCCATACACCATCAGGTGGCTTCACCAAGGATGATATCTCCGTGTTAGCCAACAGTGTCGCCTTCCCTATAGCATCAAGCCCTTCACAGATGAGGTATTATGTGATGTTGCTCCTATTGATGTTTCTGATGTATTATTATGAAAACCATACTTGTGGAAGCATCATGCTGTGTATGACTCTCAGCCTCACACTGTTATTGTTACTTTGGGAAATAAATTGTACAAGATACCAGAGGTACCACCTCCTGCCCCTATCTCCTTGGTTACTACAAAACAATGCAGTAAGCTCATCTCCCAAACCAGGAAATTCATTTTCCTGATGATCCGCCCCCAGGGCAAGAAGAAGACTGTGGCCACGACCTCGAGACAAGGCTCCTCTGCACGACAACAACAAATGGATAAGGTTGTGGAGGAGTACGGGGACATCTTCACCTCACCCACAGGGGTTCCTCTGCACTGTCAAGTCAAGCACCTGATTGATATGATCCCAAGTGCACCGCTACCAAATGGACAGATCTATCGGTGCTCTGTTCTAGAGAACGATGAAATCAAGAGGAAGATTCAGGAGCTGCTGCAGAAATGTCACATCCGACCAAGTTCATCACCCTATGGGAGCCTGATCGTGTTGGTACAGAAGAAGGATGGGACATGGAGACTATGTATTGACTATCAGGCACTGAACAAGAACATTGTCCAGAATAGGTACTCGATCCCATGGATTGATGACCTTCTGGACCAACTCAAAGGTGAAAAATATTTTAGCAAGATCGACTTGAAGTCTGGGTATAACCAAGTACCAATTGAACCCTACAATGTGTGGAAGACTGCCTTCAAAGCTAAGGAAGGCCTTTTCGAATGGCTGGTCATGCCTTTCAGGTTGACAAATGCTCTCACAACCTTCATGCGGTTGATGGAAAACATCTTGCAGCCATTCACCAACTCATTTGTAGTGGTGTATGTTAGCCCCCTATAAATTTTTGACAAGCAAACAGGGGGGCTAAAATGTTTTTGAGCCTTCAAGGAATGCATTTCCTCTAAAAAAACATCATCCTTGAGGCCTCCATTGTGCCTCTTGTCCTTTGATAAAATCCCCTCTGCTGATCCCCATTATAAAGCCTCTCTGAATTGCAAAACATTGTGCTCCAAAAGGCCTTTATTTTCCCCTTGTATCCCTGCAAAACGTCCCATTTCAACCGTTTTTCCCTTTGTCAAAGTTCCCCTTTTTTACCCCCAAATCCCTCCCCTAGTCCTCCTAAACCATCCTAAAATCCACTTTAAACCTTTCAAATACACTTTGTTTGGTTTAAATCGCCTTTTTCCCTCTACCGTTACCCTCTTCTTGGCCTCAAATCGCATTGAAAAGGTTGAAAAACCCACATTGTAACATTATGCAGGCCTTGCCCCCTTCGGCCAGCCCCATAAAACCGTTCCACCATGTGACCCGGGCACCAAGACCAGGCACCAAGGCGGAAGGCGCTTATCGCAGAATCCATATCGGGCGCGTTTTGAACCATTGATCTGTACCGATCAGACGGTCATCGCGAGCCCCATGGCGTCCATTACCCTACCCTTTCACCACCGGCTCGTTGCATCATAACCATTCATTTACCCGCAGATCCGACAGTCCGGAGTCTGCCCGCCTCGGTGGTCCCCACGCCAATGCGCCTGTTCGAAAAACGCCTGTATCTATCGCACCGCTTTCTGAGGGCTGGTGGTATTTTCCATTCGACAGCGATTCCACTCATCGCTTGACGCGTGTCACAGCACTATTTGAAAACCACCCTCCCATCGCGCGTTATTGTTCGGCAGATAACCCGGCGTGATATGCACGTGCACCGTCCGATCCCAAGCTGCACATCCAACGGTGATCACTCCATGAAGTTGCGTGGGAGATAACCTAAGGCATCCGTACCCCTAACCCACCATCCATCGCCCTCCAATATTTTTTCCACCATTGATCTCCTCCTGATATCAGATAGCTCTGACTCAATTGCATGTCCCGTCGTTGACAAGCCCCGCCATGTCTCCAGTCCACGTGTGTTCGTCGTTTGTTCGCCTGTCCCCTCTATAATTCGTTCTAAGGTCAATTTTTAATGTTTTATGTTAATACTTCCACCTCACCATCCTCCACTGTTCACTGCGTTTTCCGCCATCAACCTGCCACTTTTCCGCCATCTCACCAGTCTGCATGGCCATTCTTGTCACCCCCATTGCATCCACCACCTCCATACATGCTTTTCTTAACAGTTTTTCGTGTTTTGCAGGGTTATCAGATGGTGAAAGCCGCCATGATTACACAGTCTTTATTACAGCAGAAAAAACGTAGAAAGGACCATTTTTCAGAGGCCGAAATCACGAAGAAAGCCTGGGAAGGAGCCATGACAGGACTTGCACTAAAGAATAGGGTTTTAACTCTGTAAAACTTCCCCAGAGCCATTAAAAGCACAGTTTTCACTGACAGAGATAGTATGGGAGCAGCAGAGAGTTCAAGGCAAGAAATAGAAGATTTTTGAGCCTTTTCATGGATTTAGAAGGCAAAGGTACCAGTTCAAGGACATCATGGATTGCATGGGGTACCTAACATTGAGCTTCCAAGACATATACCTTTGACAATCATAGAGAGATCCCTCTCTAGACCCATGAGGGCTAGATCCTAGGGTCTGAAAGTGGTTTGATGTCGTCTCATATTTTGGTATTGCCAACCTTGCTAAAACATGGGAACCCCAACATAATGGCGACTCCACTGGGAAACTTCTAATTATTTTCCACCATACTACATCACAAGAGCCTGAGAAAACCTAGAAACTCTGGTCAGGTTGGTAGTGAAACACTTCCATTTGCATTCCAACTTCTCTACCATTTGTTGTGTTTCTCCCACACTCTTAGACAGAGTCTGGAAAGAGCTAGGTAGCCTCCAGATCTCACACTCTTTAGAGGTGACATATCTGGTAAAAGCCCTCCCAGTCAATCTCTGGTTAGAGTTTGTTGTGTTTTAAATATATCCTTGAAAAAGGACATCTCATAAGCATTGTGGTGGATAGTGTACCCTCCAGAAGCATCCTAAACCTTCCACCTGGTGACTCCACAGCTCTTTAAAGATCAAATACTCCACTGGTGATTAGTAGGCCTGCTGATTATCCTAGTTTCACATAAGACTCCACTGGAAGACCAACCTCTAAAACAACATCAACCACAATAAAGGTAACAAGTAGGGTTAAGTTTCCTTGTTGGAGAACAACATTCTGACTTTCAGAACCATTCACACAAGAGCTTATCCTAACCCAAACCCACCTGAAATAGTTGAAAACCCTGAGAGCATCCTCAAGAGATCTCCTACACCTAAAAGACCAACTATTTCCAGCCACATCCATAGAGCTAACTCTGCTCCAGAAGACTTTACGGCTCTATCAGACCCATTTTTTGACCTAGACCTACCAAATAGACTACCAAGAACTAGGTCATTCAGTGTTCCATACCAGCCAGACCTCGAGCTTCCCGGTTCACCATCTCACAGTGGTAAACACATTAGGGACAGAGAGACCCCTCCATCTACACCCCCTGATATTCACTTCCTTCAAAACTTGGGGCTCTGCCACCCTAAATCTACTCAACAGTCTTTTGCTGGTCATAATATCCCTGCCATCCATATACTAGCTGCTTAGGTTAACCCTCTACCTCCTCAGAACATCATCATGGCAGCCTGGTATGCACCTCTGGTTTTACCTCAACCTATGGTACCTTTACCCAACGATTATCAATCAAAGATCCCACATTTCACTGCCAAAGAGTCTACCATGGCCCAGCACCATGTAGATAGGATGGAGGACTCTTTTGAATACATGGAAATAGATGATGATACAGTCAAAATGAGAATATTTTCCCAGAGCTTAGGAGGTGAGGTGAAGAAATGGTTCAAAAGCCTACCTCTTAATAGTATCCAGGACCTCCCTGCTTTATATCAGACCTTCATAAAAAAATGGGAAGTCAAGGCCAATCCTCGCCAAATCCTAGCAGAATACATGAACCTTAAAAGAAACGTAGGAGAGAGTAACCATGATTACTCAACAAGGTTTAACAACGTTTATAATGCTCTTCCACCACACATGAAACCTCCCCTAGGTATGGTTCTAGTGAAATACCCCGAAGGCTTAGTTGCTGACATGGCCTACCAGCTTAGGGAGAGGGATTACAACACATTGGAAGACATGCAAAAGGGAGCAGTGAGTGTAGAGGCAAATCTGATTGAGAAAAAATCAAGATTGAGAGCTGAGAAAAGGGTAACATACAGAGATGACAATGTAGCTTCCACATCGGACCCAAATTTTGATCGCATATCCAAAAACATGGAAAATCTACAGAAAATGATGGAAAAAATGGTTTTCACAGTCAGTAACCAAAGCAGAAATAAAAATCATAACCAGAGCCAAAAATTTAGAAGAAACAACACCACTCCCAACAGACAAAGAGAATTAGATCAGCAAGTTATTCCCCCATTCCAAGAGAAATTTCTTGATGAAGATGAGGGAATCATAGAAGAGTCTGAGGGAAACACAATAAACATGTTTGAAATAGAAGATTCAATCCATAATTGTTACACAGAAGAATATTAGCCCTCACCCTCATATTGGGATGAGGAAAGATCAGAATCTGAGGATTACAGACTTGGATTTGAAGATGCCATCATGTAGGTCAGACAGTATGAACTTAGGAGAAAAAAGAGCCTAGAAAATTCCAAACCCAAGGCTTCTGAGGTCACTATCAAGAAAAGGCCTAAGAAAACTTCTAAAGCAACTGCCGAGAGCAACAAATCAGCAGCTGAGAATTTTAGGAAGAATAAAGAAAAAGACAACCAAAACACTGATAAACAGGGCCAACCAACTAGTAGCACTAACATTGTAGTTAGTGCTCCTGATAAAAAAATTCCAAACACTGTACATAACGAGAATCAACACACTGATTCAGCCACTAAGGCAGTGGCCAACAAAACAGAGTCGAGCCTTCCAAAGAGTCAGTCCACTTTCAATCTGGAAAGTGAGATTGTAAAAATTAAAATATCTGTACCACTCTCTGAATTGGCCACTCAGGATGTATATAAAGGCCAAATTTTGAAAGCATTAAATTTAGGTGAGAATAGTGACACTGTAAATCTGAGTGATGATCAATCTGCCCTTATGTTTGGTCCAAATATAGAAGGAAATTTTCAGGAAGGGGTAGTGCCCCCTTTTTATATCAGTCTTAATATCCATGATAAGATCCTCCACAATGCAATGCATGACTCTGGTGCCTCACACAACTTGCTTCCTAAAGTAGTTATGGAAATATTAGGCCTAGAGATAGCCCGTCCCTATAAATACCTATATTCTTTTGACTGTAGCAGGGTAAAGTGTCTCGGCCTGATCAAAGATTTATGTGTAAGCCTAACCCAGATTCTAGCTAAATGCATGGTCATGGATGTTGTTGTGGTAGATGTGCCACCCAAGTATGGCATGTTATTGTCAAGATCATGGGGAGCCAAGCTGCAAGGTACAATGCAGATGGATGGGGCCTATGCCACAATCCCAGTCTTTGGCCAACTTAGAAGACTGTACACAGAGGCACAAATGAAATTCCTGGTCAGTAGCCCCAAAAAGCCCGAAAAATCACCTTTATACTCTGTACATACAGATCTTGACTCCTTCATCCTTTGTAATAATGAATCCTTTGAGGGGTTAGAGTCCAAAAATAGAGATACAAACAAGGAAACAGAGCCCATGGACTTTAACATAACGACTACTCTAGACTCAGAGGAGAATGATATAGAAAACTTTGAGCAGTGCACTAAAACAAAAACTCAGAGTGAACCAGAAAAAGAATGCGGCCATCTGATTAGTCACCCTTCACAAGTTCATGCACCACACCAAGAACGAAACGATGACAGACCCGAGAATGAAACCTTATGGGAAATGAATTTCGATGGGTCATGCACCAAGAGAACTGCTGGAGCAGGAGTGTGGATACATAACACAGAGAGCCATGCCTGCAACCTGCACTTCAAATGTACAAACAATATTGCAGAGTATGAGGCTCTTATCCTAGGCTTAAACCTGTTGAGAAAATTAGGAGCCCGTAGGATAAATGTGCATGGGGACTCTGAGCTGATCATTAAACAAGTGAATGGTGAATACACAATGAAACATCCTAGACTGAGAGCATATAGGAATGACACTATGGATTTATTGAAAACCTTTGTAGAATACGAGCTGGTGTTTGTCCCTAGGAGCCAGAACGCAATTGCAAATGGATTAGCTTGCATGGCTAATTCATATCATAAACCTCCTAGTGACCAAAAAATCATCATTCAGACCAAATTCAGACTTGCGGTGCCGGATAACGAAAAATATTGGCAAGTTTTTGAAGGAGATAAACAGATTGAGGATTTCCTGATAGGCATAAATGAGTTTGAGTTTTTTGATTCAGACTCTAAATCTGACAATATATGCCTAAGTGAAGAGTCCTCAGATGAGGAAGCACCACCCCGTAACATAGAAATAAACACTTTGAACAAACAGATTGGAAACCCAAACGGAAATTGTGAAAATGCAGAAGATGAAGAAGTAGAGGTGCTGCAGGCCAAAGATAAGAACATACCTCGAGGTCTGGCACCTTTATAGGACCTTTTTTACTTTTATGATGTAGCAACAAAGCCCACTATAGAACACTCAGATTTTGAGGTTGAGGAATGCAACATAGGCACTGAAGATAAACCCAAAATGATTAAATTGGCTAAGTCCTTGCCGGCAAACATGAAAAATAAATACATTGGCCTTTTCAAGGAATTCATTGACGTGTTTTCTTGGAGCTATGAAGACTTAAAGGCCTATGACACGAACATTATATAGAACAAAATACCTTTGAAAGAAAATCAGAAGCCCTTCAGACAAAAACTTCGCAGAATAAACCCTAAACAATTGCCTGCAGTGGAAAAGGAAATAAAGAATATGTATGAAGCAGGCATAATAGTTCTTGTTAGGTTCTCTGATCGGGTCTCAAACCTAGTGGTTGTGAGAAAGAAAACAGGGGAGATCAGGTTGTGTATCAATTTCAGGAATCTTAATAGAGCCTCACTCAAAGACAATTACCCTCTGCTAAAAATGGAACACATCCTTCAGAGGGTAGTAGGCTCAAAAAGGATCTCCCTGCTAGATGGTTTTTCAGGTTACAACCAAGTTTTAGTACTCCCAGAAGACCAACTCAAGACCGATTTCACCACTCCATGGGGCACTTTTATGTATGTAAAGATGCCTTTTGGACTGATGAACGCTGGTGCAACCTTCCAAAGAGAAATGGACATAGCCTTCTCAGATGAAATAGGGCACTTCATTTTCATCTACCTAGATGACATAACAGTTTACTCCAAGACTGAAGAAGAACACCTAAAACATTTGAGGAGAGTTTTTGAAAAATGTAGAAGGTTCGATCTGTCATTGAATCCTAAAAAGACTGTATTTGGGCTGCAAGAAGGTAAGCTTCTTGGCCACATTATATCTGAGAAGGGGATTAGGATAGACCCACAGAGAGTTGATGGAATACTACAAATCACACACCCGAGAAACATCAAAGAATTACAGTCCTTTATTGGGAAGATCAACTTCTTAAGGAGGTTCATTCCCAATCTAGCTGAACACCTTAGGAATATGACAAACATGTTGAAGAAAAGTGTGAGAGTTAAATGGACTGCAGAAGCCAAGAAATATTTCGAATCAGTAAAACTTGCACTCACCTGGGCTCCTGTCCTAACCAACCCTGATTTCTCAAAATATTTTCTGATTTTCTCATTTGCGTCTGAGCATGTGGTAGCTGCAGTTCTGCTGTAGAAAAACTCAGAGGGAATGGAACAGCCCATTTCCTTCTTCAGCAAAGCACTGAGAGATGCACCCTTGAAATAAAACATAATTGAAAAATAGGCCTATGCCTTATTCAAGGCCTTGAAGGACTTTAGGGTGTACATTCTGCATTCCCACACCATAGCCTACGTGCCTAGCATAGTGGTCAAATATATCTTATCCCAAGACCTAGACGGGAAGAGGGGCAAATGGATTTTTGTGATCTTAGAGTACGACCTCGAGATAAAACCCACCAAACTGATTAAAGGTCAGGGCTTAGCTCAACTAATGGCTGAATCGAATCTACAAGCCCTTGACATTAACATGGTAAATGCCTTGGATGAGTAGCATGGATTGCCTGATCCCACTATTCAGGAGAAGTTTCAGAGCTCTCCTTGGTATTCTGAAATTCTGTATGTGCTTACACACCTCAATGCCCCTCCTGAACTATCAAAGACCAAGGCCATATTCTTAAAGCTAAAAGCCATAAGCTATTGCATAATGAATGAAGGCTTATATTGGAAAAATCCAAATGGCCTATTGCTTAAATGTTTGCCTGAAAATGAGGCAGAGAGGATTAAACAAGCATTCCATGCAAGAGAGTGTGGAGACCACCTGAACTAGAAAGCCACTGCAAACAAAATACTCAGAGCTAGCTAATATTGGCCTACACTCTTCAATGATATCCATAAGATGGTAATTGCTTGCCACAAATGCCAGATTTTTGAAGGCAAAAGAAAGCTCCTCCCCTTACCTCTACAACCCATCACTGTCGAAGGTCCCTTTATGCAATGGGGACTATATTTCATAGGAGAAATTCACCCTGCTTCTTCTGCACAATACAAATGGATCCTAACAGCCACAGACTACTTCACTAAGTGGATAGAGGCCATACCTGCTAGGAATGCCATAGATTCTGTCATCATTAGGTTCCTAGAAGACCACATCCTCTCTCGGTTTGGTTGTCCAAGAAAAATAATCACTGATAACGCTGCTGCTTTTGGATCCAAGAAAATGGTTGATTTTTGTCAGAGGTATCAAATAACACTCGGTCATTCAACTGCCTATTATCCTCAAGGTAATGGCTTAGCTGAATCATCAAACAAAAGCCTGGTGACTATCATCAAGAAGTTGTTGGAAGAGAACAAAAATTCATGGCATAACAAGTTAGTGCACGCTTTGTGGGCTGACAGACTTACAATGAAGAAATCCATTAGCATGTCACCATATCAGCTTGTCTATGGGACAGAAGCAGTTTTTCCTACCAGTTTGGGTGTACCAGTGATCAAACTTGTCCAAGAGATCCAGACAGAAGAAGACAGTATGGTGAGAAGGATAAACCAAACAATTCATCTCCAGCAAACAAGGGAAGAGGTCTATAACAGAGCTATCAAAGTTTAGGAAAGTATAAAGAAGTTGTTTGACAAGAGAACCAAAGCTTCTGATTTCAAAATCGTAGATAAAGTTCTGAAGTGGGACTCAAGGAGAGAGGACAAAGAAAAGCACGACAAGTTTGACAGTTTGTGGTAGGGTCCATACATCATCCAAGCGACTATGGGTCCAAATGCATTTTTTCTATAAGAACCAGATGGTAAAGAGTTGTTTGGGGGTCCTGTCAATGGCAGGATGCTCAAGCACTATTACTGCTGATTTCCAATTTCCAGTTTCCATTCCCATTGTACATACCATTGCAGTGTTTTATTTTCAAGAAAAAGAGAAAATTTTCCAAAAAACGGAAAGAAAGGAGAGGTTCAGACATGCTCAAAACATGAACCTCTAGAGTGCAAAAGATTGGCTCTAATATGATCAAAACCTGAGCCAAAGAAAGTAAAGATAGCTGGTTCAAACATTCCCAAAACCTAGACCAGCAAAGAATAAAGAAGAATCATCTCTAACAAGCCCAAAATCAGAGCTGAAACGAAGAAAAGAAAGTGACTCTAACAAGCTCAAAACTTGAGTCACAAAGAGAAGAAGGATGCTTCAAAACTTCAGATTTCAAGCCTTCAAAATTTTGTTTTCAGTTTTCTGCAAAATTATGCCCATGTGAAATTGTCTTTATGCCTTGGATCCACAGCAAACTAGACTTTCTAATCCTAGTTTGATTGTTTTTTAAATTTCTGTTGTAGAATGTAGAGAAGAAATCTGCTGGACAATCTAATCCCAGCAGATACTAGATTAGGTAGAGAAACATGTGAGGCCAACAGTCTAATCTGGTCTCATGGAGTAATAAGGGTAGAAATAGAATAGATTTATTTTCTAGTTTGTAAAAAAATAAAGTGGTGTAAAGGGTCTGCTAGCTCAAATGCACCCTGGGAGAGAAAATGTTAGGATTTTAGGATGGGTAGGTAGATTGTTGGGGTAACGTTTCTGCTAAATTGAATGTCTTCATAATTGTGGCAACTAAAAATCAAAGAAGAAAGGTGGCTCAAGCAGCAGGCATCTGGCCTACACCAATGATCATTTTCTGAATTCTTGACTCCTTCAAGAAGAAGCCATCCCCATGTGGAGCCGCTGTTAGCCCCCTATAAATTTTTGACAAGCAAACAGGGGGGCTAAAATTTTTTTGAGCCTTCAAGGAATGCATTTCCTCTGAAAACACATCATCCTTGAAGCCTCCATTGTGCCTATTTTCCTTTGATAAAATCCCCTCTGCTGATCCCCATTATAAAGCCTCTCTGAATTGCAAAAAATTGTGCTCCAAAAGGCCTTTATTTACCCCTTGTATCCCTGCAGAACGTCCCATTTCAACCCTTTTTCCCTTTTTCAAAGTTCCCCTTTTTTATCCCCAAATCCCTCCACTAGTCCTCCTAAACCATCCTAAAATACCCTTTAAAACTTCCAAATACACTTTGTTTGGTTTAAATCCCCTTTTTCCCTCTACCGTTACCCTCTTCCTGGCCTCAAATCGCATTGAAAAGGTTGAAAAATCCACATTGTAACATTATGCAGGCCTAGCCCCCTTCGGCCAGCCCCCTAAAACCGTTCCACCATGTGACCCGGGCACCAAGACCAGGCGCCAAGGCGGAAGGCGCTTATCGCAGAATCCATATCGGGCGCATTTTGAACCGTCGATCTGTACCGATCGGACGGTCATCTCGAGCCCCATGGTGTCCATTACCCTACCCTTTCACCACCGGCTCGTTGCATCATAACCATTCATTTACCCGCAGATCCGACAGTCCGAAGTCTACCCGCCTCGGTGGTCCCCACGCCAACGCGCCTGTTCAAAAACCGCCTGTATCTATCGCACCGCTTTCTGAGGGCTGGCGATATTTTCCATTCAACAGTGATTCCACTCATCGCTTGACGCATGTCACGACACTGTTTGAAAACCGCCCTCCCATCGCGTGTTATCGTTCGGCAGATAACCCAATGCGATATGCATGTGCACCGTCCGATCCCAAGATGCACATCCAACGGTGATCACTCCATGAAGTTGCATGGGAGAGAAGCTAAGGCATCCATACCCCTGACCCACCATCCATCGCCCTCTGATATGTTTTCCACCGTTGATCTCTTCCTGAGATCGGACAGCCCTGACTCAATTGCATGTCCCGCCATTGACCAGCCCCGCCACATCTCCAGTCCACGTGTGTTCGTCGTTTTTTTGTCTATCCCTTCTATAATTCGTTCCAAGGTCAAATTTTAATGTTTTACATTAAGACTTCCACCTCGCCATCCTCCACTGTTCGCTACGTTTTCCGCCATCAACCTGCCACTTTTCTGCCATCTCACCAGTTTGCATGGCCATTCTCGTCATTCCCGTTGCATCCACAACCTCCATACATTCTTTTCTTAACAATTTTTCATGTTTTGCAGGGTTATCAGATGGTGAAAGCCACCATGATTACACAGTCATTATTACAACGGAAAAAACTTAGAAAGGACCATTTTTCAGAGGCCGAAATCACAAAGAAAGCCTGGGAAGGAGCCATGACAGGACTTGCACTAAATAACAGGGTTTGAACTCTGTAAAACTTCCCCAGAGCCATTAAAAGCACAGTTTTTCACCGACAGATATAGTACGGGAGAAGCAGAGAGTTCAAGGCAAGAAATAGAAGATTTTTGAGCCTTTTCAGGGATTTAGAAGGCAAATGTACCAGTTCAAGGACATCATGGATTGCATGGAAGTTCCAGCGCGCAGAAAACAATGTTATCGGGGTTTCAAATCAGCAAAATGTTTATTCTTGAGCAAGGATACGGTACACATTATTGTTTCAGTCTACATTGTGTCCAAGTGAAGTTTTCCCCCTGACAACAGTCCTATGCTATCAGAAGCATTTGATTCACAGTATGGCAGACCCTAGCCTCATTTTTCTATTTTTGTTTAATCCACCTGAAGTACTAAAGAATGCTGCATCTAAGTACAGCAAAGACATGCCCGGAGTAAGTGGAAGCCTGACGAAGACCACTCTTTATTCAAAGAGTACCAGAGATAGATGCTCAGAATTTAAAACAGAACGAGGCCTCGACCCTTTTCCACTTCTGAGTTTTAATGCTGCATTTAGTCTTCCACCTACCTTCTCTACTCCACCTCAGCTATAAACTCATGAAGAAACTCATTGTAAAGGTTGTTGATCAATGATCAGAGAATTTCAAGTTGTTTCTTTTTGAGACATTTTCTCTGTGTAAAGTTGCAAGATAGGCTGAGGAAGATTTATTCAGACTGAAATTTCAAGTTGTTGGCAATGTTGTACTTGACTAGTGTTGCTCTTAATATGACAAGCACATTTATTTGGATCCTGATTTAAAGCAGCTAGTGATGTTTTTCTACCTCTGTGTTTATTTCATTTCATTACATTTCTACTGGCTTGCATCAGAAATTTTGCATAGGATTTACCCTTGTTAGGTACCCTATGTTTCTACTCTCCTTGCCTTTAATGTTTTTCTGCTACATGTGTATCTGAGGATTGATTTCAATTAATTTAACCATTGTAGTGGATGTTATTCCCTGCTAGCTGATGTATGAATTATTGAGGTCAGTATTTCAGATGTTCTTGTTGAGGTTTAATTGAATGAATTGGGAACACTGGGAGGTCTATAACTCTATCTCTATCTCACTAGGATCCTTTTCAATTAATTGAACCTTTCCAAGATCCCTCAAGCTGGAGGATGAAGCATTGAGAGTTCAAAGTATCTCTCTGATCTCAGGTTTTCAACTTTGTGTTATAAATCTTTAATTTTGTTTTTCTGAAAAGTTAGCCTTTGGATTTTAGATCACAGGTGTTCAATGGCAAGCCCTGTCCCTGGTGTTGAGCTCCAAAGATGTTCTTTCTTCCACGACATTCCACTCCATTTCCTTTGTCCATTATTAATTACAGGCTCAAATGATCAATATAATTAATTAAAATTTCTTTAAGAATGTATATCATGACTAACTTGCTATGTTTTTATGATTTTGTCATTGTAGTACTTTTTCAACTAGATCTAGCTACAGAATGCAGACATTCTGTAGCTAGTTGCCGATTATGCAGTTGTCTTCATGTCTATGCAGGTTCTAGGTGTCATCTCAGAGAAAAACACATATGGTCATATTCCACATCATTCCCTCATCATTTGTTGCTCTCCACGAATTTTGAACGGAATTATGTAGGTGGTTATGCACGTGGGAACTCAAACTAGGAGATAGACTCCTAATAGGACAAGGACAGTCCAGATGTCCTTAATCATATTACGAGACCACCATCAGAGTTCTAGTTTGATTTTAATTTGGAAAGACAATTATCCCTAGGTTATCTCAAGACAGTTATGTAATTTTGTTATAAATGTGGCTCAGGAAACCGAGGGACAAGGTTAGATTTTGTGTTTGATTGCTAGATTTCAAAAGTCCGAAAACACTCTGTTTTGAAGTAATTTCTCTTTTAATGAAAGAAGCATCATTTTATTGAAAGCGTTGAGTCAATATTGAAGTAGATTTTGCATGCTACTCCGGTGGTAGAGGGCCCCTGCTACCTGAGTAGCTTTGTTCATACGGTTTAGATAAGTATTTTAGTCTCGTTTTTCATTTCTAGCTTAAGCAAGTTTCTGAAGTTTATGTTTCATACTTGTTTACACTAATCATCACAGCTAGACTTACTCTTATAAACTCTTCCAAAATATCATCACGATGAATAAGGCATAGCTGTGGTGTTGTAGATTTTAGTTGCATTTCCTTTCGAATTTTATGATTTATGCTTGTTTACACTAAGTGTCATAGCCGGTCTTACTCCTACAAACTCTTCCAAAACATCATTAACAACGAATAAGAAACAACTGTGGTATCTTAGATCCTAGTTGCATTTGCTTTCAAATCTTATGTTTATGTTCAATTGCATTGAATAATACAGCCAGACTTGTTTTTACAAACTCTTCCAAAATATCATTCATATTGAACGAGATGGGCTGTAGAATTCCATAGACTAGCTGCATGTTAATTTAGTTATAACACTCTGGAGGTTGATTGCATTTAGTTTAGCTCTGTCACTACATTTCAAGTTTGATAATGGAATTCTAGTTTAACTCTATTCACTGTACTTCAAGTAGATTAGTAGCACTCTAGTTCAGTCTCAGTTCATTTTGTTTCAAGAAAATATTAATGGCATTCTAGTTTAGTTGTAGTCACCGTATTTTAAGATTGATAGACCGCGTTCTAGCTTAGTGTTATCCATTGTATTTCAAGTAGTACTAGTTGTCAAAATTAGTCTCTCGGCCTTCATTATTTACAACTTAATTTTGTTCTGAATTTATATTGACACATCATCACATGAACAGGGGTCAATAATATCCGTTTAAGGCTTTGATTATTCTACAAATCTTTTACAAATTCACCTATAGCCTTTTTCCCAAACATTGTTCTAGAAAATATCTAAACTTCTGAATAAGGCCTAGTAGTGATAAGTCAAGTTGCAGAATAGGGTAACTTCAACATCATAGGTTAATCTAGAATAGAAACCTTACTGTGTTACAAATAATCATTTTTTTTGTAATATTGTGAGTTGATTGTTTATTTAGGAGAACTTCATTTACACTTAACTTGTCCATTTCTCAAGTTCTTCCAACACATCTTTAATGAATGAATTGGATAAGTTCAAGCTCATGTTGTGATTTACTTCCTTGCAATGAAGTCATTATCAAGATTTGCATTTGTTGTTTTCCATCCATAGTTTAGGCTTTGTTCTATTTTAATATAACCAATAACTTCTTTTCACCAACACTTAGTTCTTTCCCTTTTCAAACATAAAACCATAAAACCAAAAACATCATAAAACACTAAACACAACGTAGTGAGAAACAAATACCTAGGCACATATAGTGCACCACACTTCAGCAGTTTACTAGCCCTGGTTGACAATTAATGAACTCAATTTAGGAACACTAAGTTGAGCACAAACATTTTGGCGCTGTTGCCGGGGAAGTGTAACTAGGTAGCCTTGTTCCTTAACTCAAAAAAAAAAAAAAAAAACAATGATATGCGTAGAGAGAGAGACTCAAGGGGTAGATTCATAAGCTTGATTCCTAGAACACCTCTTGTTTCACCCAGACCAAGAGCCAGCACACCTCCAACTCAGACCCACATTCCATACTTTACTGATCCTAGACTTCCAGAAGACTTAAGATCAGATATTCCATTAGAAATACCTTCCACTTCATCCACTGAACCTGTCTTAGAAGAAGATTCAAGGATCCCTGCTAGAGACACAAAATTTTCCACTTCCACAGAAGAATCAACTATGGCAGAAGAAGGGGGAGGAGGAGTCTTTAATGGAGAACACACATTAGTTGGAGGGGGTAGAGGTAGAGGTAGAGGATAAGGAGGTAGAGGTGCAGAACGAGAAGGAGGTAGAGGAAGAGGTAGAAGAGAAATGGGAAGCTCGTTTGGGTTTCCTATAGTAGATGAAGAAACCAATACAACTATGAAAAACATTTCACCCTCTATCCTTCCAACCTTCTATGGACTTAAAACTGAAGATCCTGAAACCTTCCTATTTGAATTTGAAGTCCTATGTAGAACTTATGACTACTTACAAGATGCAAAAAAACTTAAACTATTTCCTTCAACATTGAAAGGAGTAGCATTGAAGTGGTTTATGAGTTTGATCAACAGTTCTATTAGGACATGGGAAGATATGAAACAAGCATTTCTAGAGAGGTATTTGGATTATTGTATGCCAGTCAATCATAAGGAGGAAGTGTTCAAGATGATACAAAAATAAGATGAAAACCTGGAAGATTTGTTGGAGAGATTTCATTACAACATCAAAAGAGAAAAAATGGAGAACTTAGATCAAGACACCTTAAAAGCTCTCTTATTGAAGACAATTAGGGATGAATGGTTGGATATCATTAACATGATGGGAAAAGGGGATATATCTCAGCTCACATTACCTGAAATATTTGAGTTATGTATCAACTTTTCAAGAGGGAAATCCAAAACTGTAAAAGGTCCAAGAGACCCTGCTCTTGCAAGGGAAAGTAAGTCTGCTTCTGGGACAGTAAGTAGGGCAGAGATAGGGCATATGCTTGATGAATTCAAATCTGACATCTTAGGGAGTCTTAGTGAACAAATAGACACCCTTAAGTTACAAAACAAGAAAAAAGATGAATCTGATGCCTTAGCAATCTTTTGTCCCAAATGTAGAAAGAAGCATGCCTTGAGAGAATGTCCTTTGGATGCAAAATTTGTAGAGACCTGTGTAATTTGTTCAGAAAAACATGAAACCAAGAGATTTCCTTCAATTCCTGGTCTTAAAGCTGCCTTTCAAGAGGAAAATCCTACAAATTCCACAGAATCTCTCAATTTTGTCTCTAGAAGGCCTTGGTAAGGACCTCAAACGCAAGGATTCCATGATCAATTGTATAATCAACCTCCACTAAATTGGAATTCTTGGCAGCAACCTTGGCCCCAATTTCAAAATAAATCTCAAGCTTGGGCACAAGGAGCACAAAATCCCTATGGAAGATACTACCAGTATTATCAATATCTGCCATCCTATCCACCATACCCAAATTTTTCTCCTCAAAATCCTCAACAAAATCCTCAACAGAATCCTCACAACCCGTAACATCAAAATCAACCACTCCCATTACCATTGCCTCAGAAATCAAATCAGTTGCCTTCTCAACCCATACCAAACCCCAACAACAAAAATCCTCAGAATACATACATGATAGAAGGCCAACAGTTTCCAACTTATTTAATTGCTCCTCTAGACCTTAGTGATGTTCAACTTAGGTCTGGAGGAATACTTGAAAAGATGAAACCTTCTGTGATCATACAAGAACAAGACAACTCTAAGGAAGATTCTCTACGGGAAAATAAAAGTCTTGAAGAAGACACATCTTTTCAGGACCCAAACATTGAAAAACCAAAACAAAAAGAACCAATAATTTCAACTCCTGTATTAGAGTAGCCATCAACATCCACTCCTACACCTCCCTTTCCAGAAAGATTACAAATTGATAGAGGTGTAGAAAAACAAATTATGGTGCCTAATTATGATTTCCTAAATGAGCTGAGAAATGTCTGTATTAAGATTCCATTATTGCAAGCTATCAAGGAGATTCCAATTTTAGCAAATACAATCAAGGAGTTGAGCATGAAGAAAACAAGAAAAAGAATAAGAGAGACAAAGAAAATTCAACTGGCAGGAAAAATAGAAGATATCATGATGGGTAAGATTGCTATTCCAAAGTATCTAGACCCAGGAAATCCAGTTGTTAAAATACACATCAATGGAACTGAGATCCAAAACACACTTATTGATTTAGGAGCAGCAATCAATATCACGAGTAGACAAATCATGGATAAACTGAAACTTCCTAATCTTCTTTTTACACCCACATTATTACAATTAGCAGACAGATCTGTGATCAAACCTGATGGGGTAATAGAAGACATTTCAGTGTCCCTATATTCTTGGGAGTATCCTGTGGATTTTATGATCCTAACTCCTAAGAATAATCTAGGAGGGCATCCTATTATATTAGGAAGACCTTGGTTAGCTACAACTGATGCTTTCATTAGTTGTAGATCTGGTGATATGTATATCTCTGATGGTAGTTCAACTAAGAAATTCACTTTTTATCCTCCAGCAAGGACAATTACAGATTTAGATGATACTCAATGGATAGAGGATGAAGAAGACTTACAACCTCTCTTCACAATTTCAGAAATTAGTGAAGATAGTCAAATTATGAATACTTTAGAAAACTTTGAATCCTCTTCGGAATACAAACATGAACAATTTCAAGAAGAATCCAACATTGAGTTTTTGTCATCAAGACAGATGTCTCTTCATTCTATGGATAAATTTGGCAGCTCTACAAGTGAAATATTTCCAGGCAAAACTTTAAACATAAACAAGAACCTAGAAAAATCTCAACAAGAAGAGCTAGTCAAGATCTTACAGAGACATTCTTCTGCATATGCATGGGAGTACACTGATATGAAAGGGATAAGCCCCAAGACTTGCACTCATCACATCTACATAGAGAAAAATTGTAAACCAATCAGACAACCTCAAAGACGGATGAATCCAAATCTTAGGGAAATTGTTAAAGAAGAATTACAGAAATTGTTAAATGTCAACTTTATCTATCCCATTTCAGATAGTCAGTGGGTTTCTCCTTTGGTAATTGTGCCAAAGAAAAATGGTAAATGGAGGGTATGTATTGACTACCGAGAATTAAACAAAACTACTCTTAAAGATCATTTTCCCCTACCTTTCATAGATCAGGTGTTAGATACCTTAGCTGGAAAAAAGTACTTCTCATTTCTAGATGGGTTTAGTGGTTATAATCAAATTCAAGTAGCACTTGGAGATCAAGACAAAACCACATTTACCTGTCCTTGGGGTACCTATGCTTACCGAGTATTTCCATTTGGATTATGCAATGCACCTGCAACATTTCAAAGGGAAGTATTAGGAATCTTTTCGGATCTAATACATGAATTGTGTAGAGGTATATATGGATGATTTCACAGTTTATGGAAACACATTTGAAGAAGTCTTAGCAAACTTGGAAAAAGTTTTAAAAAGATGAAAAGAAGCAAATCTTTCACTTAGTCATGAGAAGTGTTTTATGATGTTTACTGAAGGAATTGTTTTAGGACATCACATTTCAGGGGATGAGATTAGAGTTGATGAGTCAAAAGTTGAAGTCATCTCTAACTTATCTATTCCAAGTTGTCAAAAAGATGTTAGGAGTTTTCTAGGATTTACAGGATATTATCGGAGGTTTATAGAAAACTTCACCAAGATAACATCTCCACTCTTTAAATTGCTTACCAAAGACTATGAATTCAAATGGAATTCTGATTGCCAGTTAGCTTTTGAGACCCTGAAAACAAAAATTTCTGAAGCACCTATTTTAAGGGGACCTAACTGGAAGTTACCTTTTCATATTTCAACAGATGCCTCAGATACAGCTCTAGGAGCAGTATTGGGACAAAAAGACCTAATTCCTTATGCCATCTACTATACCAGTAAAAATTTGACTCCTTCAGAGTTAAACTATACTGTAACTGAAAAAGAGTTTTTAGCTGTTGTTCATGCCATAAACAAATTCAGACACTATATAACAGGTTATGAAACTTTTTTTCACACTGATCATTCTGCAATTAGATACTTAATGAACAAATCAATTACTAATGGCAGAGTCATAAGATGGTTATTGTTTTTACAAGAATTCAACATTACCATTCTAGATAGGCCTGGAAAACAAAACACAGTAGCTGATTTCCTATCTAGACTCCAAAACATCAAAGATGACACTCCAGTTGAAGATCAATTTCCTGATGAATATCTTTTTGCAATTTCTACTCAAACTCCTTGGTTTGCTAACATTGCTAATTATTTAGTTTCAGGGAAATTTCCTTCAATAATGAATGCAAGAGACAAAAGAAAAATCATTTATGACAGTGCAAAATATTCATGGGTTGCTAATGAGTTGTATAAGACAGGTCCAGATTTTATCATTAGGAGATGTGTTCGGGAAGATGAGATGCCTGAGATTCTCAAAGCATGTCATGATGAACCTTGTGGCGGACACTTTGTTGATAAGAGGACAGCCTATAAGATCCTTCATTTAGGATATTATTGGCCATCCTTGTTTAAAGATGCTAAAGAGTATGTCAAAAGGTGTGACAGTTGCCAAAGGGTAGGGAAACCTTCTCCTTCAGGTGAGATGCCATTACAACCTCAGGTACATATTGAACCTTTTGAAAAATGGGCTTTGGATTTTGTAGGACCTATTAGTCTTCCATCAAGACAAAAGAAATATATATTAGTTTGCACTGATTATGTTACCAAATGGGTAGAGGCCAAGCCATTACTTTCTGCTACTGAAGCATCTGTAGTTAATTTTCTTTTTGAGGATATTTTTACTCGTTTTGGTGTCCCAAGAGAAATTGTTACAGATCAAGGAGCTCAATTCTCATCAAGGCTAGTGGAACAAATGGTGGAGAGGTACAAAATCAGACACAGAAAATCTACTCCCTATCATCCACAAGCAAATGGCCAAGTGGAATCTACTAATAAGGTCATTGAAGTGATCCTAACAAAGACTGTTCATTTACATAGAAGAGATTGGGCAGACAGGCTTCCTGAAGCCTTGTGGGCCTATAGAACTACATGGAGAAGCCATTAAACGTGGTCATACTCCTTATGAACTTGTTTATGGAAAGCAAGCCAGAGCCCTATAGAGGTTCCGTATTCAAATTTCTAAATGGCAAAAATGGCAATTCAACTAGGACTTGATCTAACAGAGGCACAAAAGCACATATTGGAGCAGATTAATGAATTGGATGAGATCAGACAAGATGCAGTTTAGAAAACAAGTATAGTCCAAAAGCAAAGGACTAGATGGCATGATAAGTACATCAAGGAAAATAATTTCAAAGGTGACTGGGCTCTCTTGTTTGATTCAAAGTTCAAAGATTTTCAAGGTAAATTCCAAACACATTGGCTTGGGCCATATGAAATTGTGAAATTTTTTGACAATGGGGCAATAAAAATCAGGACAATAGATGAAGAAGAGGTCACTTTTCTTGTGAACTATCAGAGGTTGAAGTCAGATTATGGCCACTTTCAAGAGAAGAATTTGTCACAGAAATTCCAAGAAAACAAGGATGTGAAGTTAATGAAGAAGAATCTTTCTTGTGCATCAACTAATTGACCCTTTATAAAAACTATTTATTAAAAAAGTATAAACATGAAAACTAATCACTGATTAACATGTTTATACAGAAAAGGTAGAGTGAAAATCAGAATCTTTCTGACACTTTAGCTTTTCAAATTTGTTCTTTTTCTACAAGAAGTTATTACAAAATCATAAGTGCAGATTCATTTCACTTATGATCCATCTCATTTCATCCATCCATATTCCGTGTCATTCATACTCCATTTCATTCATTCATCCACACTTCATTCATTTCACCCCATAGTCCACCTCATTTCCATCCCAGATTTTTAAGTTTGATGTTTTACTGCAATTTAATAATACGTATCATGAATTGCAGGCCACTTCTCATACTTCACTCCATTTCATAAGTTTTGATCCATTCTACTCCATTATTCACTTCACTCATATTCCATTACACCATATTTTACTATCCATCTTCACTCATTCCATACAACATTCCATTCATGCTCCAAACCGTTCCATTTCATGTTTCAAGTCTTCTATAGGTACATTCTGCAATCAGTTAGACATTTTGCAGCCAGACAGACATTCTGCAGCTAGAGATCCTGAAAGCACTGTCCAGTAATCACCTGATCTGCAATAAAATGATCCTGCATATCCATGACAACAAGAAAAATCAAGGGAGTTATGAAGACTAAAAAAGTAATGATTTTTAGGGGAGAACAACGCATATAAAGATCACAAAAATCAGAGGAAAGGCAAAGGTAAAAGTTCTGATTATAATGACATATCATGAAAAAATTTAGTATAGTTAAGTTATGAATAATTCAAAAAGTTGTTTTAATTATTTTGTTGATCATGCCTAACAAACCTCTTGTAGAAACTTTGGATAAAACTCCTTCTATTCCACCATTTCAAATCCCATATCTGATGATCATTTAAAAATCTAAACGGTTAAAGTGCTGAAGTGATTGGATTAGTCACGTCACTAGGCCAAAGCATTTAATGATGATTTTGAATTCGTTACAAAATATCTCCGCGGTATTTTTTTCCGTGATATATTTCAACTCATATACATCATACTCACCTCATTATGTTCATTCCGTAATCACTCCATATCATTCTTTCCCATAGCCAACTCTTAACCATTTCAGTCTGTAAAATAGAGGAAACATCTGTGGGGCAAAAACATCTCTGTAACAACCATTGTCACCGTGAACAGAGGAGAAACAATTTGAAGGTTGGAAAGAGAAGTTATGGGTCTCATAGTGAGGACCGAACCGGTTGGAACTAAGTACTTGGAAGGTTATCCTCAAATCAGAGAAATGTTACAACAAGTAGGGTGGTTGCAATTCTTTGAAAAATTCAGTGGTTTTCACAAAGAGGTGACTAAAACGTTTGCACGGTCCTTAAATGGAGCTAAGGTCGAGATAGGAGATATTAAATTCACCATTACAGAAGCCTCCATTGCAGAAGCAACGGAATTTCCCAGACAAGGAGAAAGATGGTTCAAGAATAGAGAATTTCATAACGAGGCATGGAAGCAGATACTCAAGTCACCAGGTATGGATGTTTCCATTTTTAAAAAGGGTAATCCTAGCTCCGCACTAAAGAACAAATGGAGGAAAATGTTGCTTATCTTGCAAAAATTCATCACTTGTTAAGGGAGATATGGTACCTTCTATGTTTATCATATTCGGTTGATAATGCATTTCTTAGAAGAAGAACTCAATTTGCCCTTTTTCTTGCTTCAAATTTTAAATAAAATGGCCTCAAGTGTTCAAAAGAGAGTTCAATTTCTAGAAACAACCTTATGCCACCATGGTTTAGTCAAAATTTTGATTGAACATCATTTGAGAAAAATGGGAGATAATTGGGAAGAGTTATTAGTGAGAAATCACTTTGAAGAACCCAAGGAACCTCCACCTGAAGACAAACCTACAAAAAGAAGCAGAAGATTAAAAACCTCCAAAACTGAAACTGGTAAAAAAATACAAGAAGGCAGTCAAGAAATCATTTCTGAGAAATTGGCTCAGATTAGGAAGCAGCTTAAGAAAGAGAGGATAATAAGAAAATTTTCCAGAGAGAAAGGAGAAAGACCATCTAAACCAAGACGGAGCCACAGACTTAGAGGGATACTAAAGAAAAAAAAGGTTAAACAAACTGGAGTCATAAACATAGAGGATGAAGAAACACCTATTGAGGAGGATTTTGATGAAGGAGCTCCTGAAATAGACCCAACACAGCAAGAAATTTACAACTGTGTTGAGACATTAGAGAAAAGAGCTTCAAAAAGTAGAGACAGAATTCCTAGTCCACCAAAATCTGCAGTTGATATCCTAAGGAGAGATAAATATGAGTTATAAATACTCAACGGGCATTTCAAAAATGAGAATTAAATTCTGAGAGAGCAGTTTAAACTGAAAACTGATATGAATTCAACTTTGTCTCTACAAATGCAAAAGTTGTACAAGGTCAGTGAAAAATTGAAGAAGAAAAATAAAAAGTTAACCAGGGCACTCACAAATTTGAGATTCAAGTTAGTCATAAGGAAGCCCAGAAGGCCTTTGACTGCCAGGAAAAGCAGAAGAAGAGGGTTGGATTTCCTTGCAGAGGTCTCAGAGTTCATGGAATAGTTGCATGAGGACATGCAAGAACCTAGCAGTGGGGGTATGTTGAGCTCCAAAGATGTTCTTTCTTCCACCACATTCCACTCCATCTCCTTTGTCCATTATTAATTACAGGCTCAAATGATCAATAGAATTAATTAAAATTGCTTTAAGAATGTATATCATGACTAACTTGCTATGTTTTTATGATTTTTTCATTGTAGTACTTTTTGAACTAGATCTAGCTACAGAATGCAGACATTCTGTAGCTAGTTGCCGATTCTGCAGCTGTCTTCATGTCTACGCAGGTTCCAGGTGTCATCTCAGAGAAAAACACATATGGTCGTATTCCACATCATTCCCTCATCATTTTTTGCTCTCCACGAAGTTTGAACGGAATTCTGTAGGTGGTTATGCACGTGGGAACTCAAACTAGGAGATAGACTCCTAATAGGACAAGGACAGTCCAGATGTCCTTAATCATATTACGTGACCACCATCAGAGTCCTAGTTTGATTTTTATTTGGAAAGACAATTATCCCTAGGTTATCTCAAGACAGTTATGTAATTTTGTTATAAATATGGCTCGGGAAACCGAGGGACAAGGTTAGATTTTGTGTTTGACTGCTAGATTTCAGAAGTCCGAAAACACTCTGTTTTGAAGTAATTTCTCTTTTAATGAAAGAAGCATCATTTTATTGAAAGCGCTGAGTCAATATTGAAGTAGATTTTGCGTGCTACTCCGGTGGTAGAGGGCCCCTGCTACCTGAGCAGCTTTGTTCATACGTTTTAGATAAGTATTTTAGTCTCGTTTTTCATTTCTAGCTTAAGCAAGTTTCTGAAGTTTATGTTTCATACTTGTTTACACTAATCATCACAGCTAGACTTACTCTTATAAACACTTCCAAAATATCATCACGATGAATAAGGCATAGCTGTGGTGTTGTATATTTTAGTTGCATTTCCTTTCGAATTTTATGATTTATGCTTGTTTACACTAAGTGTCATAGCCGGTCTTACTCCTACAAACTCTTCCAAAACATCATTAACAATGAATAAGAAATAGATGTGGTATCCTAGATCCTAGTTGTAATTGCTTTCAAATCTTATGTTTATGTTCAATTGCATTGAATAATACAACCAGACTTGTTTTTACAAACTCTTCCAAAATATCATTCATATTGAACGAGATGGGCTGTAGAATTCCATAGACTAGCTACATGTTAATTTAGTTATAACACTCCGGAGGTTGATTGCATTTAGTTCAGCTCTGTCACTACATTTCAAGTTTGATAATGGCATTCTAGTTTAACTCTGTTCACTGTACTTCAAGTAGATTAGTAGCACTCTAGTTCAGTCTCAGTTCATTTTGTTTCAAGAAAAGATTAATGGCATTCTATTTTAGTTGTAGTCACTGTATTTTAAGATTGATAGACCGCGTTCTAGCCTAGTGTTATCCATTGTATTTCAAGTAGTACTAGTTGTCAAAATTAGTCTCTCGGTCTTCATTATTTACAACTTACTTTTGTTCTGAATTTATATTGATACATCATCACATGAACAGGGGTCAGTAATATCAGTTTAAGGCTTTGATTATTCTGCAAATCTTTTACAAATTCACCTATAGCCTTTTTCCCAAACATTATTCTAGAAAATCTCTAAACTTCTGAATAAGGCCTAGAAGTGATAAGTCAAGTTGCAGAATAGGCTAACTTCAGCATCATAGGTTAATCTAGAATAAAAACCTTACTGTGTTACAAATAATCATTTTTTTTGTAATATTGTGAGTTTATTGTTTATTTAGGAGAACTTCATTTACACTTAACTTGTCCATTTCTCAAGCTCTTCCAACACATCTTTAATGAATGAATTGGATAAGTTCAAGCTCATGTTGTGATTTACTTCCTTGCAATGAAGTCATTATCAAGCTTTGCATTTGTTGTTTGCCATCCATAGTTTAGGCTTTGTTCTATTTTAATATAACCAATAGCTTCTTTTCACCAACACTTAGTTCTTTCCATTTTCAAACATAAAAATAAAACCAAAAACATCATAAAACACTAAACACAACGTAGTGAGAAAAAAATACCTAAGCACATATAGCGCACCACACTTCAGCAGTTTACTAGCCCTGGTTGACAATTAATGAACTCAATTTAGGAACACTAAGTTGAGCACAAACACCTGGATCTGATCTCTGAAGGTCACCTTGGAGGTTTCCTTGCTTTCACATTTTCTCTCTTACCATTTCATCTCACACAATCATCTTTAAGATCCAATGCTTTAGATGACTAGCCCAACTGAAATCCTGCATGTTGAATAGAAATTAAACCCTTTCCTGACTCCATTGCCCAATGGTCTTGAATGTTCCCTAAAATATCTCTCCTTTGCCTAAAATCCTCTTTTCTCATCCTTGTCTTATATTGAACCCTTCTTTCCTGATTCTCAGCAACCAAACATACAATTAAACAAACAACTTGAGCCCTATAACTAGCCTAATATCTTAACATTGAGCTTCCAAGACATACCTTTTACAATCATAGAGAGATCCCTCTCTGGACCTAGGAGGGCTAGATCCTAGGGTCTAAAAGTGGTTTGATGTCGTCTCATCTTTTGGTATTGCCAACCTTGCCAAAACATGGGAACCCAAACAGTGTACTTGGATGACATTCTGATCGTCAACCAGACTTGGGAAGAGCACCTTCACCACATCTGACAAGTCCTCCAAACACTGCAGCAACACAATTTTTGTGCCAATTTGGAGAAGTGCACTTTTGGCATGACCCAGGTTCAATATCTGGATACATTATTGATGAAAGGGGGGTGCATGTGGATCTAGCCAAGATCCAAGTCATTCGGGATTGGCCAGCCCCAACCACTATAACAGAGCTTCGCAGATTTCTGGGTCTTGCTAATTTCTACCATAGGTTCATGTTGGGATTCTCTCATATCACTTGGCCCTTGAGTCAAGTCACCAAGGGAGGAGCGAGATAAAAATTCTTTTGGTCGGAACCTCAACAGAAGGCATTCACAGAATTGAAAAATCGCCTCTGTTCTGCCCTAGTGCTCACATTACCAGACTTGCAACAACCATTTGATATCGAGATAGATGCCTCTGACTATGCTATTAGGGCAGTTCTTACTCAACATGGACATCCAGTGGCATATCACAGTGAGACATTGTTTGACACAGTTCATAAGTATCCCACTTATGACAAAGAAATGTATTCCATTGTGCAAGATTATTGACAATGGAAGTATTACATTTTGGGGAAGGAAAAAATCATCCACACAGACCACCGGCCCCTGCAGTTCATACAGACACAAGGGAAGTTGCAGAATGATCGCCATCAGAAGTGGTCCACATATCTGCAACAGTTTCATTTGAACATCAAGTACAAGAAGGGCAGCACCAATAATGTTGCAGACTGCCTCAGCCGACCACCGATCGTGGCGCTCACCACCGTGCTCAACTCTTGTGGGCACGAGACTTCTGATTGGCCGCTTCTCTATGAGAGTGACCCAGAATTCGGCTACACTTACAAGGCACTCTTGGGGGGCACACAAGTTCCAAATTTTCACCTCCAAGATGCACTTTTATGTCACCTGGGACACCTTTGTGTTCCTTCAAGCGAGCGTGCCAAGATGATATGGGAAGCACACTACAGTCGAGTCGCTGGGCATTTCGAGGTCGAGAAAATAGTAGCAATCCTGCAGAAGTATTTCTATTGGCCGAACCTTCGAAAGGATGTCGAGAAGCACATCAGATCCTGCACTGCTTGTGCCATTGCCAAACCGACCATCAAGAAGCAAGGCCTATATACTCCTCTACCTACCCCTAGTCGACCTTGGGAATCCATCTCTATGGATTACATGTCGGGCCTGCCTTCTACTAAGCAGGGAAATGACTGTGTTTTTGTGGTCGTCGACAGATTCTCGAAGATGGCCATTATGGCGGCCTGCAAGAAGAATATCACAGCAGAAGCCACTGTTAAACTCTTCTTTGAATGAGTGTGGGTGCACTTTGGGATCCCACAGTCTATCATATCAGATCGGGATAGCAGGTTCCTCAGCACATTTTGGTCCAGCCTCTGGTCGATGTTGGATACCAAGCTCACCAAGTCCACAGCTTTCCATCCCCAAACAGATGGCCAGACAGAGGTCGTCAACAGAATGATTATACACATTTTGCGCATGTACAATTCAAAGCATCCACGCACATGGGACGAGAGCCTCCCCTATGTACAACATAGTTATAATCGGGCTCTCCACAGTTCAATCGGCCATAGCCCCTTTCAGGTGGGCTTGGGATTCCAGCCACTATGTCCCATTGACGTAGCCATGCTATTTGCGGCTACTCAGGACATTCGCTATGTTCATCAAGTTGACAAAGAAAATAGTCGACGAGCACATTCGAACACATTCTGCCAAATAGCACCATGACATACTGTACAGAAATAATGCCACACAATCAACGCCATGACCGAACACCCCAGGCTACGTAACCGAGATGGGTTAAAAGTACATATATTTACAGTATGAACATCGTATTCTACCGCAAGCTTTGCTCGCTTCCGATATGGGTTGGTAACACCATCACCGCGTCGTAGGCGACGGTTTTTCGAGCTCAGTATTTCACCATTCCTTGGTCTGCACCCAGTATTCAATATGGACCGCCTTAGTCCTTACTTCCCACCTCTACTGGACACCTATGACATTGCAGAACAACTCACACCAACAGAGTTAAACCCAGACTGCATGGAACAGGCCACCATAGATTGTATCATGGACATGCAAATCAAGAACACTCGCCAATAGAAGATCCAACTATATCGGGTTGTCAAACTTGGCCAACTCCTGCACCAAGGAAAGTGGTTCACCAGGGACCAAGTTTAGCAGAAATTTCCTCATCTCATGGAGGAACTTAACGCAATGGGTACCATTTCTTCCTAAGGGGGGAGTAATGATCCAGGTGGATATTGGTGGTCACCCGCCTATTCCACTTGGGGCCCCACCATTTTCTCTTTCAGTTTTTTTAATTTTGGCACAACTTACTATTTTTAGCAGTTTTTCGGGTCCTGAACTTCTGGAGCCGTTTTGAGGCCCTAAATGACGTTTTTTGGGAAAACGAGGAGCAACATGGGTCCATGGACTGATGTTTCTCACTCAAAATTTGTAGTCCTCAGATAGATATTTCTAACAATGTATGGTACGCATCAAACGGAGATCGTATTCCAAAGTTACGTCCCCGGGAAGTTGAAACACCAATTTACCCAAACGAGGCCCATAGTTTTGGCGCTTCATCTCCTAGGGTTAGGGTTTTGGCTGTTTAGGATTTCCCATTGTTTCTAAATAATAAATAGGCCCTCAAGCCTCATTGTAACTCAGTTCAGAGGCCTGTAGCCACCACATCTCTTCTCAGAGATAGCTACCAGTGCCCCAGCTAGTTTTATTTCCATTCTGTCTGTAAGCAAATTTCAATTCTTTGATATTAATGAAATGAAGTGTTATTTCCGCTGCATCTTTGTATCTATGGTTATATGCTTATTTTTTTGCATTTTTGCATAAATTTGGATCAGTAAAACCCTCAAAGCCTGCAATTCATCATGGTGAGTAAGATTTTAGTGTGACCAGAGCTGTTGATAGTGGCAGACTGGTTCAACAGGTTCCCCTACCCCTCAGAATATTCAGATGGACTCCCAATTTCATGATATTCTCTCAGTGGCTCAAGAACTTGAGCCATTTCTTCTTCATAGTCTTGTAGGGATATATTATGAGGGCTTGAAGGTGGTGTATGGGATGGTACCACCTCATCTGGAAATTCATAGGTGTCTTGCCATACTTGCAGCCATTCGGACCATCTCCGCTTCCCTGGTTCTGAGGTCAAAACATGGCCCTCTTCCTTCTTGCTCTCATGGGTATGTTTATTTTGGGAAGTTGAATCTCTGTTTTGACAGGGTTTTCCTCAAGGGGAGGCAGGGTAAGATTAACGAATTTGTCCCAAGTTATCTGATTTTTTCCTAGCTCATGAATGATGATTAATTTAATCAAGTCATAGTGGCTGACGATTAATTATGGGTTTTTGGATTTTCTAATTTGAACAGTGGTATTGTGCAATACAGAATTCAGGAAAAAAAGCAAATTAACTGAAATTTTTCGCTTGAGAACAGCTAATAGTTTAAGTTGGCAGGACTTTACCACATCCTGGCTTTTGTCACGTGTGATGTATCTTTGTATGAACACTGCCAATTATTTCCAAGGTTGTTGTAAAGATGCAGGGTTAATCCCCTTCCCTTTTCATTCTAATGGTTCGCCTGGGTCCTGGTATACTGAGATTTTTTCCTGTAGAAGAACATGTTTTTGAGTTCATCTTTCTCCTTTTGATGGTAGTCCTGAGACCTCAGTGATGATATCCTCAACGACCGGTATAATCCTTCCTCTAAGTATGGTATGTCCCTCCTGCAGGTTTTGTAGGAATTTGACTACTATCTATATGCTAAACCCTTTTATTCTGTGTAGATATGGAAACCATCCAACTTGTTGGAGAATGGCAGGAGATGATTATGAGATTTGGAAGGTTGTGGGTTCATTTCGGAGAGAATTCCCTAGCATGGCTAATGTGTTATCTGAACTAGTTTCTTCTTATGTTTGCATTTCTTTCGGCTATGTTGGTTAAAAAAAAACACTAAATGCAAGAAAAAAATGCAACCTCATATCGTAAATGCAATGATCTTTTAGTCCCACCAGCGTATCCGAAGGAAGTTGTGCAGGGAATTCGCATGCTTATTCATTATGGATATTTTCACCCCCTCCCTCGGGAGAAGGGCGTCCACATCCTTATGTACAAGAGAGAGATTGCAGCAATCATGAATGCATTTGAGGTAAAGGTCAGAAATCAGTAATCAAAATTGTACGAGAGAATGGTGTATGTGCCTTGGAGTTCAATAAAAGAGGAAATATTGCAACAATCATGAATGCATGTGAAGCAAAGGTCATAAATCAGTAATCATCACAGTTGTACATCAGGTGGAAATGATCGAAGAAGGGAAGAAAAGCAGGATAGAAATTATTATGACAGGATGTCTTATTTTGACGGTGTAGGATGATGGAAGCATGACAGTGACGGATTATGGTTGGTGTTTCCATCCCTTAATTCAAATGAAAATATAATTCATTCATTCATAGATAATTATGCGGGTAGATAGTGATAACACTTATTCAAACAATTTGTTTGTCTTGGGTGTTATCACATATAAATTTTTAATCTTTTGATGAATAGAGTCATCATAAGCTTCACCTTGTCTCATTAGGTTAGATCATTCATTTGATGATAAATTCACTTAATCATGTTTATTATAGGTCATAGATACTTCATTAGTCTTTTCATTAGGCTCATATCCACAATAATACACCTTGGATTCACTTGCATAGTCATCAAATTTAAGAAAAGGAGTCACTAGCCAGTTTTACGCATTTTCGTAGTGAATTCAGAGTAAAATAGGAAAATTTCGCTATGAAACTGGCTAATAATTTCGTAGTGAATATGAGGATTTCTCTGTTTTTTACTTTTGAGCAGTCCGCTTCAAGGGAGGTTTCTAGGAAAATAGAGAATTATTTTACGAAATTGAGAGAGGTTATTTTCAAGAACATATCAAAACACAATACCCTCTTTCACTTTTCTCAAAGGTGCTACAAACTAGGAGATATAGGGATTTCTTTCAACCCTATTTCAGAAAATAGAATTTTCTTGTTTTATACATGTTTTTCAAATGCATATTCTAGACAGCTAGAGATGGTATTTAAAAAACCAAGAGAGTTTTTTCTTAAAAAAAATTGTATCTATAAAAAACTCCTCGAGTTTTTCCAAATAAATTAATAATTCATAAATATGAGTTCATTTCTAAACTGTAAATTCTGCCTTTTTTAGGAGTTTTCGTAGCATGCTTCAGGCTTGAAGCTAGAAAAACGCTATGAAAATTCCTGTAGGTGATTTTCTGTATTTAAACTCAGTTTTGGCATGTTTTAAGGAGAGATATTGATGGTGGCAAGGTTTCATGACATGATTAAGGTGTTGGAACAACAAAGAAGTCAAGAAGATTGATGGAAAATCCATTTTTCCCACACTACTAAAACTTGCTACGAAAATTCCTAATGACACTTTGTTTTTGCAGCAAAGAGCTTTGGGTTGTATTTCATTATCTTGAAAGTGTTTTGAAGTTCATCAAGCCACATTTAAAGGTCAAATATAGTCAGAGGAATTATTTTTATGTAGTTTTGGTCCACGAAGCTATTTCAGCTCATCTTCAAATTATCAATTCATCATGGAGGTATTTCATCATGTATGATGGCAACAGCTCCTTAAAAGTAGGAATACATGTTCCATGAAGCCCTCCTAACATATTTTAAAGGCTCATGGTAGCAGAAAGTCAAGTTTATTGGAAAAATTATTTAAAATAAAGGCGCTATGAAAATTTTCTACTAAAACTACGCTACAAAAAATTATGTATATGATTGTTTTAAATGAAAACGTATTTTGGAAATATGAAAGAGGTTTCTCTTTAGCACATGTCCATCTACAAAAACAAAATGAAAGTTTGATTTCAGACCAAATGAAAACGTGTTTTGGAAATATGAAAGAGGTTTCTCTTTAGCACATGTCCATCTACAAAAACCTCTCTCAGGTTCTACAAATCCATTAGGGTTTGGAAATTATACACTCATCTTTGAAGCCTATTTTTGAGAATTTTCACTAACCAGATTTGTGAAAAAACTGTAAAAATTCGACTTGGAGGAGGTCCAGCTCAGCATCCACATGGAATAATGACACATCAACACTCTATTACACTCATAAAATTATATGTTTGTAGTTTATAAGGGTTATTAAATTGATTTGTTGAACTATTAATGAAAGAAGAGTCCTTTTTGTATTCAAACTCTGCAAAACACAAATATCCCTAGGAAGTCTCTAAGTGATAGAATCATGTTTGAAATAGGTTTCACAGGTGGGATTTCAAGGGAAGTAAGGTGGAATACCATTTTTATGAGTCCTAAATCTATAAATGAGAGATTTTTAGAGTTAGAAAGGGTTGGAGTATGTTACTTATTACTACTACTATTGTAAACAGGTTCTGATCAATAATAGACAATGGTTGTGGGCTTTCTCCTTCACCTGAGATTCATTTGATGTTTTCATTAACATTGTCCTCTATATCTTGATACTTTCTATCAATATATTAATGTTTGATTACTCATAATTCATGCTTCTCATGCTATGACTTCCTTCAGGCATTAAACTATTGTATATCTTTCTCAATATCCTGCTTTCAATATCTTAATGTTCATTACTCAGAATTCATGTTTCTTATGCTCTGATTTCCTTCGAACATTTATCTATTGAGTAGATTTTATGTGTTTTCTCCCTTAAATTAAATATGTATATGCCTCAGCTTCCACAAAGATATCTTTTGTCATTGAGATCCATAACACTTACTCCATAGCCCAATGCTAGCAAACCTTCTACATTTTCCACCTGTAATCATATACAATCAAGTCATTATCATAGAGTTAGCCATCTAATAGAGTTTTCATTGCAAATCCTTTGATAATTTGAGAGATCCCTCTCAGGTTGAAGAGGCTAATCTTCAGTCAAAATCTGGTTTGAAATAGTTACTCCAAGTTGACCATTGCAGCAGCCCAACAAGACTGAATTTGGTGACAACATTTTGGCATCGTTTCCAGGGACTGAAGGTGTAAATTTTCCCTAGGAAGAACAACAAAGTTTCAGTTCTAAGGTATGAGAGCAGCAGACACTTAGGCACATATTGGTTTTATTTCTGCTCTCGACTCCACACATCAAATAACCAATTAGAAGGTGACTCCACTGCTTGAGGATCATTAGCTTGATGAATTTCCAAGATGAGTTCCATTGCAAGAATAAATTCCAGGTATGCCCCTGTGAATTGGTCTCACATCCCTGGTTTTCCAAATCCTATGCCAAAGGTAGATTGGTTAACTGATATTCCTATATTTAAAGATGACAATAAAGACAATGCTGCTCTTCATTTGGTTAGATTCCATATGCATGTACACAGACTTAAGGTTCAGTTCCCAAAGGATTGTCTCATGAAGATGTTTATGGTCACTTTAGAGGGAAAATCATGGTCTTGGTACGGAATATTTCCAAATGGTTCCTTATATTCTCTTGCTGATTTCCATGTTGTATTTTATGAGATGTATAAAGAATGTCATTCTTCCTTATTGATGGTCAAAGACAATTGTAAACATTGTGTGAGTTTTATTGAATATTTGGAGCATTGTTATGAAGATGATGAGTTCATGGATGAGGAAATTCTAGAGGCCCTTCATGAAAATCCCTTTCATCACCAAGAAGAAAGGATAGCCTTTCCTTTGGATGAAAATGAAACCCAGTAGGATTTTATTTATGAAAATCATGTTTCATCCTCTGAGTTTGATGAAAAGTTGCAGCAGACTTGTCAGTCTTTTGATCATCAGGAAAATGAGAATCATTTCAAGCAACAAGAGGAAATATTGGAAGATAATTGTTATAATCCTCGGGTAAAGGAAGAAGTTTATTCTTCATGTCATTCCTTGCATCAACCTACATCAAATGAAGAAAATTTTGAAATGAAAATTTTAGACAATAAGATGGGCATGTCTGTTGAATCATATGAAGAGTTACCTTTAGAAATTTTTGTGGTACATGCTAAGGAAATGCCTTATGAAAGTGTTCAATAGTACCCCAAGTATTTCTTCCTCTCAAATGAAAATAATGATCAACATATTTTTTCTTTTTAATTTGAGAAAGGTCACAAGGGTTATAATGAAGAATCTGAACAAGGAACACCATCAAAGAATCATATTTACTCACACTTTCTTGTTGATCAACAGGAATTATTTGTGCATACTCTAAATTATCTTTTCGTAGCTCTGCTGGAATTTTCTACAGGAATGAATTTCAATATGATTTTCAGTTATGTATACAACTTCAGATGGTGGAACAAGTGGTCATCTCTCAGGAATGGTTTTATGATCAGAGAAGTGAAATGTCTATTCCAATCCAGTACTCAACTTCTTGATTGGCTTCATTGGAAGAGTGAGATCACTTGATTCATTTTTTATGCTGAGCAAGTAGAGTAGGATCATTTTTATATAAATAAGATTAAAGATCAAGCATTCTGTTAGTTTCAGTTTTAAATTTAGCATGTGTACTTTCAGTTCTTTAGTAGCTACTATTTTTTCAGTGCCAAGGTTATAGGTCAGAACAAGTTGCAAGTTTTCATTTTGAACATGGGAGCAACCCAATGGAGGTGGCACTGGAACTACTAGGTATTTGTTGTACCACAGGGGCGCACCATCCCAAGTGGAGCCACTGTTATCAGACATAAATTTTTTATTTTTGATGAATAGGGTCATCATAAGCTTCACCTTGTCTCATTAGGTTAGATCATTCATTTGATGATAAATTCACTTAATCATGTTTATTATAGGTCATGGACACTTCATTAGTCTTGTAATTAGGATCATATCCACAATAATCCACCTTGGGTTCACTTGCATAGTCGTCAAATTTAATAAAAATAGTCACTATCCAGTTTTACACATTTTTATAGTGAATTCAGAGTAAAATAGGCAGATTTCGCTACAAAACTAGCTAATAATTTCGTAGTGAATATGAAGATTTATCTGTTTTTTTTTACTTTTGAGCACCCAACTTCAAGGGTGGTTTATGGGAAAACAGAGAAGTATTTTAAAAAACTAAGAGAGGCTACTTTCAAGAACATATCATATAATAATAAACTCTTTCACTTTTCTCAAAGGTTCTACAAATTGGGAGATATAGCGATGCCTTTCGGCCCTATTTTCAGAAAACATAATTTTCCTATTTTATACATGTTTTGAAAATGCGTATTCTGGACAGCTGGAGATGGTATTTAAAAAACAAAGAGAGGTTTTTCTTAAAAACATGTTTAGCTACAAAATCATCCTCTGTTGTTTCAAAATCTATTAATAATTTGTAAATATGAGTTCTGTTAGGGTTCCTATGATTTGGCAGATTTGGCAATACCAAATGACAAGATAACATCAAACCACTTTGGGATCTCAAGATCTAGCCCTCCTGGATCTAGAGAGGGATCTCTCTTTAAGGTAAAGAAATAATTTATCTTTAAAGGTCAATTTAAGGTGTTAGGCTAGTTATAGGGCACAAAGGTTGTTGTTGTGTTTGTTTGTTTGGTTGAGAAACATGAAAGAAGGGTCTAGTGTAAGGTAAAGGAAAGGGTAGAGAAGGACTTTGGCAATGGGGAGATAATTCAAAGAGAACACACATCCATTGGGAAATGGGGTCATAAAAGGGTTTGCTTTCAATTCAAATATCCAACGCTTTCAAAGGGCTAGTCATCTAAAACAGAGGATCTCTTAAGATGATAGTATGGGATGAAACAATAAGCAAATGAAAGGGAATGACAAGGAAACCTTCCAAGGTGACCACTTCGGAGTAGGTCTAGATATAGGACATGCCTTATACCTCTATGATCCAAACTCCTAATGAGGCTAAATCTGAAGACAACAATCCAGCAGTCCTCCTGACTACCTTCAGACAATGGAAAACATTTATGTTTGACACAGAGTGAAGTCTAAGATCAGAGAAAGACTTTTAATATTCTCTTCTTTTGGCATTCAACTCAAAGGGATCTTAGAAAGGACAACTGTTGGATAGGGAACTTGGGGGATAGGAATAATCACTGAATCTCTCTACTCTCCTTTTCTTTCAGCAAAACAAAACAAGAACATCTAAGAAAGAGACTCTAAATTCATACATCAACAAGAATGGATAGACCCACCTTTATACTGGTTAAATTATATCGAATTAGTTCTAGGATACACAATTAGTAGAAAACATATAAATAAGAAAAATCAGTAAGCATTAGGGTACTTGCAGCAGTATATCCTAAGCTAAATTTACTATTTGCTTATCAGAGAAAATGGACATGATTTTTAAACAGAGGGAAACAATAACGAAGAGAGAAACACATCACCACTGATTTAGATCAGGATCCAATGAACATGCTTTTCATATTAGAAGAGAAAAACCAGTCACATACATTCTTGTCCAATAGCTTAATATCATCCAGAAATAATCTCCCATCCTATTTACAACTACTACTCAGAGAACTCTAACTCAGTGAAACAGCTTACAATCAATGATTTTCAATATTCAACCAACCAACAACTTTACAATGTATTTCTCAGGAGTTCTTATAGAAGAAAGAGTGGTAGTAGTGACAGATAGAACTTTAAATTATGCATTAAAATGAAGGAGGAGAAGTCTATGAAGCCCATTCTATCTTAATATCTTTGCCTTGAATTTTAGTACCCTTTGGCTGAATCAGGGATCTTCGACAGGTTGATAGTAACTCCGAGGTATGTTCTTGAAGTACTGTCTGACTTTTGGTACTCTATTTGTACTCTGAGACAAGAATGGATGAAGATTTTCCTTTCAGGTCTCCCATGCTTTATAACTACTGCACTGAAAGTTTTTAGGACTTCTTGTTATAATCATAATTGTTATGGGCTTGATGAGGAATGGACAATGTCGTGGGAACCTATCCTTTTCAGGGAAAAGAACATTCTGCTGATATGAAAGCACTGGTATAGCGTGTTTATGTGCTTTAGGCTTCATTAAGTCTTCTTGATATTTATTATGGTCTTCATCTGTGTCTTTTTCCTTTAAACACTGGGTTATGAGCATTAAATATTCAATAATAGGCTTTTAATCCCTTAATCTATCACTGATACACTTTGCCACTTCTCTTCTGTCCTGTCTGTGAATATACAGGTTTTAATGGCGCTGGAGGGTTTGAATCATAGTTTGTAAAGTTGATCTTCAATGAAAACACGTTTACACCCTCTCAGGGATGTCTTCCTCTACTATCCTTAGCTTTGTTACAGTTTGCCTGCACTCTAAATCACCATGACAGTGACTGTAGAGACAAAATGAATTTACCACCTGTAATCCTACAAAACACAATAAACACGATATGAAATCTGGAGGGAGTGGGGGAGGATTTCTCTATAGGGTCTAGGGAATGGTGGCGCGGAAATGGAAACAGTGGATGCAACGAAGAAATGGGTGAAAAACATAGCGGAATGGCGAAAAACTGGTCTGATGGAGTTTGGGGTGAGGGAAAACGTAGACCGTCAGATTAGGATAGCCGACGATGATCTACGGTTGATATTGCGCGATGGAGTTGTTTGGAGGATGAATGAAGAGGTAAGTGAATGGAGGCGATGTTATATCAGGGTCGTCAGATCAGAATAATGGACGGCGGAGATCGCTTGATGGGGTCCTTTAGAAGATCAGATGGATGGTGGAAGCACAAGGGCGAAATCAAATGTAGACCATTAGATCAGAACCATCAACAGCCAGGACTAAACATGAAATCTCATCGCAGAGGGGGAAAGTGGTGAGGTGGAAAACCATTGGTGGTTTTCACAAAGTAAAAGGGGGTAAGCGGTATTGCGCAAATCAAATGTGATACCATACACCTTTTGACGCGTGTCCTCCCTAATACCGCCCATTTCGCAAAACTTTTTGGTCTTAAATTGTAGGCAAAAAACTTTTGCGAAACGCGATATCAGCTCTCAGATGAAGGTACGCTGATCGGACGGTGTGGAAAGGTTGCGATGGGAGAAGATGCACGAGTGGAGGTGGCCATCAGGTTTTATTCCAGCCGTTAGATCAAGCAAATAGACAGTCGTGATTTGACATTAGGTGGGAGTGTTTTCAAAAGAGAAAGGAGGTTTATAAATATGGGCAGAGCATGACGTGATCTAGACTGTTGGTTCTTGTGGATTTAATGGTCCAGATTCGTCTAAGAACTTTAATTTCGGGGAAAGGTGAAATGGATGGAGGGAGGATCGATGTTGATCTGTGGAGATCAACGGTTCCTGTTAGCTCAAATCATAACATTGGCGAATGATAAAACCACAAGGAAAAAGGATTCGGGGAAGGCTCTAAGGCCTTTAGCACCTGACTACCGGGCTTTAGGTCCCATGGAGGAGGGGCTAAGGGGAATAAGCCCTCGGGGGCTTAAAACTTCAATGGAGCAAAGAAATGTTTTTTCAAGCCTTTTTAAGGGATTTTGGGGTTTTTTTAGCGTCCGATTGCGGAGCTGGGGTTACATGGGAAAGGGGCTATAGAATATAAGCCCTTGGGGGCTTAAGCCTGTCATAGTGCAAAAAGAATGATTTTTAGGCCAAAATAGGGATTTTCAAGCCAAATGAGGGGTTCCAATAAGTACAAAGGGGAAATTTTAAACCAAATAAAGGGGACCATAAGGTTTAAAAAGGGGATTTGATGATTTAGAGCGTTAATGCAGGGATTTTGGAGGGATTTTGTGAGGGAAAAAAGTGGTGAAAATGGAGACTTTTGTGAGAATGAAATGGAGCAAATGGAGGCCTTTTTAAAGCAATATTTTTCACAAAACAACAGGGATTTTCAATGGAAACAGCAGTGAGGATTTCTTCAAAGGAAAGAAAACACATTAGGGCTTCAAGAATGATATATTTTCAAGGAAAATGTTTCTCTTGAAGACTTAGAAACATATTTAGCCACCTGTTTGCTTGCCAAAATTTTATAGGTGGCTAACAGTGGCTCCACATGGGGATGGCATCTTCTTGAAGGTGTCAAGAATCTCAGAAAATAATCTTTGGAAGTAGGCTAGATACCTGGTACTTGACACTCTTTCTCTTATTTGATCAGCTGCCACAAACATGATGGATATCAAATCAGCAGAAAACATTCTCCCAAACAACTACCTACCCATCCTACTGTCCTAACATTTTTTCTTCAAGGTGCATTTAGACTTGCAGACCTTTTACATCATCAATTTTTTGAAAACAGGAAAATAAACCTATCTACTGCTACCCTTATTTCTTCCATGAGACCAGATTAAACAGTTGGACTCATAGCTTCTCTACCTAAACTAATATCTTCCAAGATTAAACTGTCTGGCAGATTTTCATTCACTACATTCTAAAACAGAAATTGAAACACAGCTAAACTAGGATTAGACTGTCTGATTTGCTGTGGGTCCATGGCATAAAGATAGACTACCCATGAACTGAAAATTTGTAGGAAATTTAAGCCAAAATTGTGAAGTCTTGCCATTCTAAAAATTAAAGCATCCTTCCTTCTTGTGTGACTCAGACTTTGAGCTTGTTAGAGCCACCTTTATTTCTTCATTTCAGCTCCGATTTCTGACCTTTGGAGCTGTTTTTTATTCTTTGCTGGTTCAAGTTTTGAGCATGTTAGAACCAGTCCTTTTCCTCTTTCTCTGGCTCAGGTTTTGATCTAATTTGAGCCATTCTTTCTTCTTCTTCTTATTCTTTCTTTTTATATAGGTTCAAGATTTGAGCTTTTCTGAACCTTTCCTTTATTTTTTTTTGTATTTCTTCCTTTCTTTTCAGAACTAAAACAAAGCTACGGTGTTTACAATGGAAGTGAAGTATATAAATTGAAAATCAGCAGAAGTAATGATTGAGAATCCTCCCATTGATAGGACCCCCAAAAAAATGTGTACCATCTAATTCTTGCAGAAAAAAGGCATTTGGACTAATGGCGGACTGAATAATGTAAGGACCTTGCCACAAACTATCAAATTTGCCATGCTTACCCTTATCCTCTCTTCTAGAGTCCCACTTTAGTACTTTATCTCCAATTTTGAAGTCACAAGCCTTTGTTCTCTTATAAAACAACTTTTTGATGTTCTCTTGCACTTTCTGAGTTATGTTGTAGACTTCTTCCCATGTTTGTTGGAGATATATATTTTCATTGATCCTCCTCACCATGTTGTCTTCTTCTGATTGTATCTATTGGACCAATTTTATCAATGGTAATCTCAAGATGGTAGGGAACACTACATCTGCACCATAGAAAAGCTGATAGGGAGACATTCCTATGGATTTCTTTGTGGTCAATCTGTTTGCCCATAGATCATGCACCAACTTGTTGTGCCATGATTTTTTATCATCTTCAAGCAGCTTCTTGATGATGGCCACCAAAATTTTATTTGATGATTCTACCATCTCATTACCTTGAGGGTAATAAGCAATAGAATGACCAAGTGCAATCTCATACCCGTGACAAAAATCAATCATCTTTTTGGAACCAAATGCAGTAGCATTATCAGTGATAATTTTTCTAGGGCGTTCAAATCTAGATAGGATATGGTCTTCAAGAAATTTTATAATAACAGAGTCTGTGGCATTCCTAGAAGGGATGGCCTCTATCCATTTGGTGAAGTAGTCAGTGCTATGAGTATCCATCTATGTTGGGCAGATGAAGCAAGATGGATTTCCCCTATGAAATCTAGGCCCCACTGTTGAAAAGGAGCTTCAACAATGATTGGTTGTAAAGGTAGAGGAAGGAGTTTTCTTTTGCCCTCAAAAAAATGGCACTTGCGGCAGGAAACTATCATCTTGTGGACATCTTGGAATAGGGTGGGCCAGTAATAACCATCTCTAAGGATTTTATTGGTAGTGGTTTTCCAGTAGAGATGGCCTCCACACTCTCCTTCATGAAATTCATGCTTGATTCTCTCTGCATTAGCTTCAGGAAAAAATTTAAGCAATAAACCATTGGAATTTTTCCAATACAAACATTCATTCAAAATGCAATAATTTCTACCTTTCAACTTTAAAAACCTTGCCTTTGTTTTGGATAAATCAGAAGGGGCATTGAGATTTGCAAGCACATACAAGATATCAGCATACCAAGGTGAGTTTTGGAACTGCTCTTCAACAGTGGGAGCAGGAAATCCTTCATGTTCATCCAATGCATCTACCATATTTATGTCAAGGGCTTGTAAGTTAGATTCATCCATTAATTGTGCTAAGCCTTGACCCTTGATGAGCTTAGTGGATTTGATCTCCAGATCATACTCTAATATCACAGAAATCCACTTGCCTCTTTTGCCATCTGGATCTTGTGACAAAATGTATTTAAACACTATATTAGGCACAAAGGCCATAATATGGGAATGTAAAATATACACTCTAAAATCTTTCAAGGCCTTTACCAAAGCATAGGCCTGTTTTTCCATGATATTGTATTTCAGGGGTGCATCTCTTAGTGCCTTTCTGAAAAATGAAATTGGTTGCTCTTGTCCCTCTGGATTTTTTTGCAATATGATAGTAGCCACAGTATGTTCTTATGCGAATTCGAATATAAGGAAATATTTGGTAAAATTTGGGCTGATGAGAACTGGTGCTCGGGTGAGTGCATGTTTTACCAGTTCAAAGGATTGTTTGGCTTCTAGGGTCCATTTAACTCCTACTTCTTTTTTAAGCATGTTTGTCATGTTTCTAAGGATTTTTGCTAAGTTGGGTATAAACCTCCTCAAGAAATTAATTTTCCCAATGAAGGACTGCAATTCCTTGATGTTTCTTGGGTGGGTAATCTGCAATATTCCTTCAAATCTCTTTTGGTCTATTTTAATCCCCTTCTCAGATATAATGTGACCAATAATTTTACCTTCTTGGAGGCCAAACACTGTCTTTTTTGGATTTAAAGATAGCCCAAACCTTCTGCACTTCTCAAATACCTTTCTCAAATGTTTGAGGTGTTCTTCATTAGTCTTGGAATAGACTGTAATGTCATCAAGATAAATTACAATGAAGTACCCTATCTCTTTAGAGAATGCGATGTCCATAGCTCTTTGAAAGGTGGCACCAACATTCATTAATCCAAAAGGCATTTTCACGTACATGAAAGTACCCCAAGGAATGGTGAAATCTGTCTTAAGTTGATCTTCTAGGAGTACTAATACCTGGTTGTACCCTGAAAAGCCATCTAATAGGGAAATCCTCTTAGAACCAACTACCTTTTGTAGGATATGTTCCATTTTGGGTAAAGGGTAATTATATTTTAGTGAGGCTCTGTTTAAGTTCCTAAAATCAATGCACAACCTAATTTCTCCTGTCTTTTTCCTTACAGCCACAAGGTTGGATACCCAATCTGAAAACCTCACAGGGACTATGATTTTGGCCTCATACATTTTTTTGATTTCCTTTTCTACCAGGGGTAACCGTACAGGGTTAATTCTACGCAGTTTTTGCCTAAAATGTTTTTGGTTTTCTTTCAATGGAATCTTATGCTCGATGATCTTTGTATCATAAGCTTCCAAATCCTCATAACTCCAAGAAAAAACATCAGCAAATTCTTTAAATAGATCAATGTATTTTTTTTTTATATGTGCTGGCAAGGTTTTAGATAATTTAATCATTTTAGGCTTGTCCTTGCTGCCTATATTGCCTTCTTTCACATCGAATTCAGTGGCTTCTATAGTGGGCTTCTTTGACACATCATTAAAATAAAAAAGGTCCTCTAAGGGTGTTAATCCTTTGGGTATGTTTTTGTCTTTAGACTGCACTACCTCTATGTCTTCTTTATCTGCATTCTTGTATTCTTCAGTTTGACTCTCAAATTCTCTGGTCATCAGGTTTATTTCTGCAGTAGGGAATGGTTTATCTTCATCAGGGGTTTTTTCATCCAAAAAGTCTTCAACGGACTTAGAGTTTGAATCTGGTACTTCGAACTCATTCCTAGAAAGCAAGAAGTCCTCTATCTGTTTTTCACCCTCAAAGACCTACCAATATTTTTCATTGTCTAGTACTTCTGGTCTATGTTTTGTCTGAACAATGAGTTATTTATCACTGAGTGGTTTTTGATTTGAACTAGCAGCACAAGCTAATCCATTTGCAAGTATATTTTGGCCTCTAGGGACAAATACAAGCTCTTATTCTACAAATGTTTGCAGAAGATCCAGGGCATCATTCCTATATGCTCTTAATCTGGGATGTTTTGCAGTGTACTCCCCATTTAGTTGTTTGATGACCAATTCTAAGTCTCCATGAACAACTATCCTCTCAGCTCCTAGTTTTTTCAATAAATGTAATCCTAAGAGGAGAGCTTCATATTCAACTATGTTGTTTGTACATTTGAAATTTAGTTGGAAAGCATGACTCACAGTGTAATCATTTTCAGTATTGTGTAGCCATACCCCAGCTCCTGCACTTCTTCTAGTGCAAGATCCATCAAAACTCATGTTCCATAAGGGGTTGTTTGCAGATTTGTTATCAATTTTACCCTTACTGTCATCTTGTTTGTTGAGGTTAGCAGGCTTATGGGTAATCTTCTCTCTACAATCTTGTTTCTGATTTTCTGATTTTGCAAACTGTTATGATGTTTCTCCCTTGTTTTCATCTGTATCCAAAGCTGCCATTATGTTCAAATTAGTGGCCTATACTCTACTATTTGGACTTTCATTCTCTAGCTCTCGCTCATCTATAAATTCATCATTGTAAAGGATGAAAGAGTCGAGGTCTGTATGGACAGAGTAAAGAGGGGAATTTTCTGGTTTCTCTGAGCTACTAACCATGAATTTCATGTGGGATTCCCTATACAATCTTCTAAGTTGGCTAAAAATAGGAATAGTTGCATATGTCATGTCCATTTGCATTGTAGCTTGTAGCTTGGCACCCCATGATCTTGACAGAAACATGGCATACTTAGGAGGCACATCAACCACTACAACATCCATTACCATGCACTTGGCTGGGATTTGGGTCAAATTCACACAGAGGTCTTTGATCAGGCCTAAACACTTTACTCTAGTAGAGTCAAAAGAATATAAATCCTTGTAGGGTTTGGTTATCTCTAGGCCTAATCTTTCCATGATCACTTTGGGCATGAGGTTGTGTGAAGCCCCTGAGTCATGCATAGCATTGTGTAGGATTTTGTCATGGATATTGAGACTAACATAGAAAGGAGGTACTATTCCTTCCTGAAATTTCCCTTCAATTTTTGGGCCAAACAAGAGAGCTGGTTGATCATCATTTAAGTTGACAGAATCACTATTTTCTCCTAAGTTTAAAGCCTTCAAAATTTTACATTTATATACATATTGGGTTCCCAACTCAGTGAGAGGTACAAAAATTTTGATTTAGGCAATCTCACTTTCCAGAATGAAAGGAGACTGACTCTTTGAAAGGCTCAATTCTGTTTTGTTGGTCACTGTTTTATTGGCAGAATCAACTTGTTGATTCCAAATATGTACATTATTTGAAACTGTTTTATCAAGATCATTAGCTGCAATGCTAGTGTTTCTGTTTTCTTGACTCGGTTTATCAGTGGGTTGGGTACTCTTAGCCTTGGTTTTACCAGGACTTTCAGCTGCTATTGTGGTATTTTCAGCGGTTTCTTTAGGAGTCTTTTCAGGCCTTTTCTTGATAGTGACCTCAGAGGTTTTTGGTTTGGAAGTTTCTGGGTTCTTTTTACTTCTGAGATCATATTGTTCTCGGACCTGCATGATGGAATTCTCGAATCCTAACCTATATTATTTAGATTCTAACCCTTCCTCGTCCCAACGTGCGTATGAGGTATGTTTGTCTTCTGAGGAAAAGGTGTGATCTTGGTTATCCACTTCCACCATGTTTATGGTAGTTCCCTCTGACTCTTCTATTATTCCCTCATCCTCATCAAGGAATTTCTCTTGGAATGGAGGTATGACTTGTTGGTCAGAGTCCCTTTGTCTATTTGGAGGAGTGTTTCTCCTAAAGTTTTGACTCTAGTTTTGAGTGTGATTTCTATTCTGATTATTTAATTGGACAACCATATTCTCCATAATTTTTTCTAGCCTATTCATGTGTTTGGCTATATCATCAAATTTGGAATCAGATGTAGAAGCTGTGATGTTTTCCCTATAGGTTACCTTCTTTTCAACCCTCATCCTAGCTCTTTTTTCAATCAAGTTTTCTTCTACACTCACTGCTCCCTTCTGCATGTCTTCTAATGTGTCATAGTCTCTCTCCCTTAGCTGATAGGCCATATCAGCATCAAAACCTTTAGGATATTTTACTAATGCCATTCCTTGGGAAGGTTTCATGTGAGGTGGAAGAGAATTTTAGACATTGTTAAATCTAGTGGAGTAATCATGAACACTCTCTCCCTGATTTATTTTAAGATTCTTATACTCTGCTAGTATCTGGAGAGGGTTACTTTTGATTTCCCATTTTTTTATGAAAGTTTGATGTAAAGAGGGAAGGTCATGGATACTATTAGGATTTAAGCCTTTAAACCACTTATTTTCTTCTCCTCCTAAACTTTGAGCAAAGATTCTCATCTTAATGGTCTCATCTTCTATTTCCATGTAATCAAAAGCATCTTCCATCCTACCTACATGGTGTTGAGATGTGGTACATTCTTTACCAGTGAAATGAGGAATTTTAGACTGATACTCATTGGGTAGAGCAGCTAGAGGTTGTGGAAACACCAGGAGAGCATACCATGCTACCATGATAGTGTTTTGTGGAGGTACAAGATTGGCTTGAGCAGCAGGTATATAGATGGCAGAAATGTTTGGACCAGCAACAGACTATTGAGCAGATTTAGGGTGAGAGAGACCCCAGTTATGAATGAAGTGGATATCAGGAGGATTTGATGAAGGAGATTCTCTGTTCCTAATATGTTGACCACTATGTGATGGTGAACTTGAATGCTCAAAGTATGTCTGATCTATATCACTGAGTGACTTAGTTCTTGGTGAGTTTTTTGGTAGATCTAAGTCAACTTGAGTATCTAATAGAGCTGCAAGGTTTTCAGGTGCTGAGTTAGCTCTATGAAAGGGTCTGACAATAGTTGAATCCCTAGATGTGAAAAAATTCCTAAGAGTTCTCTCGGGATTGTCAACTACTTCAAGAGGATTTGGATCAGGATAATCTCTGGTAGTTCTTGAAGCCAGTATGTTAAGTTTCAGACCCAAAAAGGAGCAATCTACAAAAAAACTTAATCCTCAGAGTTTCCTTTAGTATGGATGATGTTGTAATGAGGTTGGTCTCCCAATGGAGTCTTGTGAAAACAGAGATAATCAACAGGCCTACTGATCACCAGTGAAGTCTTTTTGTCATTTAGGAATGGTGGAGTCTCCGGGTGGAATATTTAAAGTGTTTCAAGAGGATTTATTGTCCACCACAATGATTAACTTACCAAATTAAGGCTAATTGGTCTTCTTTGAGTTTTTAGAGAGGTTTGAAGGAGTATTTCACTTAAAGTTCCCCAGTGGAGTTGCCATTATGTTAGGGTTCTTGTGATTTGGCAGATTTGGCAATACCAAATGACAAGATAACATCAAACCACTTTGGGATCTCAAGATCTAGCCCTCCTAGACCCAGAGAGGGATCTCTCTTTAAGGTAAACAAATAATGTATCTTTAAAGGTGAATTTAAGATGTTAGGCTAGTTATAGGGCACAAAGGTTGTTGTTTTATTTGTTTCTTTGGTTGAGAAACATGAAAGAAGGGTCCAGTTTAAGGTAAATGAAAGGGTAGAGAAGGACTTTGGAAATGGGGAGATAATTCAAAGAGAACACAAATCCATTGGGCAATGGGGCCATAAAAGGGTTTACTTGCAATTCAAATATCCAAGGCTTTCAAAGGGATAGTCATCTAAAACAGAGGATCTCTTAAGATGATAGTATGGGATGAAACAATAAGGAAATGAAAGGGAATGACAAGGAAACCTTCCAAGGTGACCACTTCGGAGTAGGTCTAGAGACAGGAAATGCCTTATACCTCTATGGTCCAGACTCCTAATGAGGCTAGCTCTGAAGACAACAATCCAGCAGTCCTCCTGACTACCTTTAGACAATGGAAAACATTTAAGTTTGACACAGAGTGAAGTCTAAGATCAAAGAAAGACTTTTAACCTTCTTTTATTTTGGCATTCAACTCAAAGGGATCTTAGAAAGGCCAACTGTTGGATAGGGAACTTAGGGGACATGAATAATCACTAAATCTCTCTACTCTCCTTTTATTTTAGCAAAACCAAACAAGAACATCTAAGAAACAAACTCTAAATTCATACATCAGCAAGAATGGACAGACCCACCTCTATACTGGTTAAATTATATCGAATTCATTCTAGGATACACAATTAGCAGGAAATATATAAATAAGAAAAATAAGTAAGCATTAGGGTACTTGCAACAGTATACCCTAAGCTAAATTTACTGTTTTCTTATCAGAGAAAATGGACATGATGTTTAAACAGAGGGAAACAATAACAAAGAAAGAAACACATCACCACTGATTTAGATAAGGATCCAATGAACATGCTTGTCATATTAGAAGAGCAAAACCAGTCACATACATTCTTGTCCAATAGCTTGATATCATCCAGAAATCATCTCCCAGCCTATTTACAACTACTACTCACAGAACTCTAACTCAATGAAACAACTTACAATCAGTGATTTTCAATATTCAACCAACCAACAACTTTACAATGTATTTCTCAGGAGTTCTTATAGAGGAAAGAGTGGTAGTAGTGACAGATAGAACTTTAAATTATGCATTAAAATAAATGAGGAGAATTCTATGAAGCCCATTCTGTCTTAATATCTTTGCATTGACTTTTAGTACCCTTTGGTTGAATCAGGGGTCTTCGACAGGTTGATTGTAACTCCGAGGTATGTTCTTGAAGTATTGTCTGACTGTTGGTACTCTGAGATAAGAATGGATGAAGATTTTCCTTTCAGGTCTCCCATGCTTCGTAACTAATGCACTGAAAGTTTTTAGGACTTCTTTTCAGAATCATAACTGTTATGGTCTTGATGAGGAATGGAGAATTCCGTGGGAACCTTTCCTTTTCGGGAAAAAGAACATTCTGCTGATATGAAAGCACTGGTATAGCTTGTTTATGTGCTTTAGGCTTCATTAAGTCTTCTTGATCTTTATTATGGTCTTCATATATGTCTTTGTCTTTTAAACACTGGGTTATGAGCATTAAATCTTCAATAATAGGCTTTTAATCCCTTTAATCTCTCACCGATACACTTTGCCGCTTCTCTTCTGTCATGTCTGTGAATAAACAAGTTTTAATGGCACTGGAGGGTTTGAATCAGAGTTTGTAAAGCTGATATTCAATGAAAACACATTTACACCCTCTCAGGGATGTCTTCCTCTGCTATCCTTGGCTTTGTTACATTATGCCTGCACTCTAAATCACCATGACAGTGACTGTAGAGAAAAAACGAATTTACCACCTGTAACCCTGCAAAACACAATAAACACATTATGAAATCTGGAGGGAGTGGGGGAGGATTTCTCTGGAGGGTCGAGGGAATGGTGGCGCGGTGATGGAATCAGTGGATGCAATGAAGAAATGGGTGAAAAACATAGCGGAATGGTGAAAAACTGGTCTGATGGAGCTTGGGGTGAGGGTGAACGTAGACCGTCAGATTAGGATAGTTGAGGTTATCTACAGTTGATATTGCGTGATGGATTTGTTTGGAGGATGAATGAAGAGGTAAGTGAATGGAGGCAATGTTATATCGGGGTCATCAGATTAGAATAATGGACGACAGAGATCACTTGATGGGGTCCTTTAGAAGATTAGATGGATGGTGGAAGTGTAAGGGTGAAATCAAATGTAGATCATTAGATCATAACCATAAACGGCCCTAACTAAACATGAAATCTCATCGCAGAGGGGGAAAGCGGTGAGGCGAAAAACCATTGGTGGTTTTCGCAAAGTAAAAGGGGGTAAGCAGTATTATGCAAAACAAATGTGATACCATACACCTAATGACGCGTGTCCTCCCTAATACTGCCCATTTCGTAAAAAAATTTGGTGTTAAACTGTAGGCTCAAAAATTTTGCGAAACTCGATATCAGCCTTCGGATGAAGGCGCGTTGTTCATACGGTGTGGAAAGGTTGCGATGGGAGAAGATGCACGAGCGAAGGTGGCCATCGGGTTTTATTCCAGCCGTTAGATCAAGCGAATGGATGGTCGTGATTTGACATCGGGCGGGAGTGTTTTCGAAAGAGAAAGGAGGTTTAGAAATATGGGCAGAGCATGACGTGATCTGGACCATTGGTTCTTGTGGATTCAACAGTCCAGATTCATTTAAGAACTTTAATGTTAGGGAAAGGTGAAATGGATGGAGGGAGGATCGTCGTTGATCTATGGAGATCGATGGTTCCTGTTAGCTCAAATCATAATGCTGGCGAATGATAAAAACACAGGGAAAAAGGATTCGGGGAAGGCTATAAGGCATTTAGTGCCTGACTACCAGGCTTTAGGTCCCATGGAGGAGGGGCTAAGGGGAATAAGCCCTCGGGGGCTTAAAACTTCAATGGAGTGAAGAAATGTTTTTTCAAGCCTTTTTAAGGGATTTTGGGGGTTTTTTAGTGTCCGATTGCGGAGCTGGGGTTACATGGGAAAGGGGCTACATAATATAAGCCCTCGGGGGCTTAAGCCTGTCATAGTGCAAAAAGAATGTTTTTTAGGCCAAAATAGGGATTTTGAAGCCAAATGAGGGGTTCCGATAAGTACAAAGGGGGGATTTTAAACCAAATAAAGGGGACCATAAGGTTTAAAAAGGGGATTTGATGATTTAGAAGGTTAATGCAGGGATTTTGGAGGGATTTTGTGAGGGAAAAAGTGGTGAAAATGGAGACTTTTGTGAGAATGAAATGGAGCAAATGGAGGCCTTTTTAAATCAATCTTTTTCACAAAACAACAAGGCTTTTCAATGGAAATAGCAGTGAGGATTTCTTCAAAGGACAGAAAACACATGAGGGCTTCAAGAATGATATATTTTCAAGGAAAATGTTTCTCTTGAAGACTTAGAAACATATTTAGCCACCTGTTTTCTTGCCAAAATTTTATAGGTGGCTAATAAGTTCATTTCTAAACTAAAAATTCTTCCTTTTTTAGGAGTTTTCGTAGCGTGCTTCAAGCTTGAAGCCAGAAAAATTCCACGAAAATTCCTGTAGGTTATTTTTTGTATTTAAAATCAGTTTTGGAATGTTTTAAGGAGAGATATTGATGGTTTCAAGGTGTCATGACATGATTAAGGTGTTTTAAAAACAAAGAAGTCAAGAAGATTGATGGAAAAGTCATTTTTCCCACTCTACTAAAACTCGCTACGAAAATGCCTAATGACACTCTGTTTTTGTGGAAAAGAGATTTGGGTTGTATTTCTTTATCTTTAAAGTGTTTTGAAGGTCATATAGCCACATGTAAAGTTCAAATATAGTCAGCGGAATGATTTTTATGCAGGTTTGGTCCACGAAGTTGTTTCAATTCATCTTCAAATTATCAATTCATCATGGAGGTATTTCATCATGTATGATGGTAGCAGCTCCTTAAAAGTAGGAATACATGTTCCATGAATCCCTCCTAACATATTTTAAAGGCTCATGGAAGAAAAAAGTCAAATTTATTGGAAAAAGTGTTTAAAACAGAGGCGCTATGAAAAGTTGCTACTAAAACTACGATCCGAAAATTTCTGTACATGATTGTTTTAGCAGTCAACTTCAAGTTTGATTTCAAACCAAATGAATTATTTCAAAAATATGAAAGAGGTGTTTCTTAAAAAAAGGTCCATATACAAAAACCTCTCTCCGTTTCTACAAAAATACCAGGTTTTGAAAATTATACACTCATCTTTGAAGCCTATTTTTCAGAATTTTCACTAACTAGTTTTGTGAAAAAATTGTAAAAATTTGACTTGGAGGAGGTCCATCACAGCATCCACATGGCATAATAACACATCAGCACTCTAGTACACTCAGAAAATTATTTTTTTGCAGTTGATAAGGGTTATTAAATTTATTTGTTGAACTATTAATGAAATAAGAGTCCTTTTTGTATTCAAACTCTGCAAAACAGATATATCCCTAGGAAGTCTCCAAGTGATCAAATAATGTTTGAAATAGGTCTTTGAGACAAGAGGTCTCATCACAAGCTGACCTGATGACTCTATTACAATCCTAGTGAGTGGGACTGTGACCATCTAGCCACAACACCACCACAATGGTCTCTCCATAAAACAAACAAAATTCCCACTTTTCAAAAAAAAAAATATTATGTCTATATGCAAATTTTAAAGAGAGAATAGGGGATCTCATCATGAGCCAAACTACCATGATCATAAGAGTTTAACAGGTGACATGCCAAAAATGGCCAACACACCAAGGTAGTGACCTTCTCGACAGCTCAAACTGCTTGAAGGACAGGAGGTCTCATCACGAGCCGACCTGATCACTCTATTACAACCCTAGTGAGTGGTACTTTGATTATCTGGCCACAGCACCAGCACAGTGATCTCTCCATAATATAAGAAAAATGTCTACTTTTACATATAGGATTCTGGCCCATTTTTGCTTGTGGTATGGAAGTATTTTTCTAACAATAGCCAATTACTTTTATATATGCCTTATTTCCTATTAATCTATTCCCAATGTTATCACCAATTTGAGTCCTGTTGGGCTGCTGCAATGGTCAACTTGGAGTAGCTATTTCAAACCAGATTTTGACTGAAGATTAGCCTCTTTAGCTTGAGAGGGCTCTCTCAACTTATCAAAGGATTTGCAATGAAAACTCTATTAGATGGCTAACTCTATGATAATGACTTGATTGTATATGATTACAGGCAGAAAATCTAGAAGGTTTGCTACCATTAGGCTATGGAGTCAGTGCTAGGGATCTCAATGAAAAAGGCTCTCCTTGTGGAAGCTAAGGCATGTACATATTTAAATGAAAGGAGAACACACACAAAATTTAATCAATAGATAAATGTTCAAAGGAAATTAGAGCACGAGAAACATGAATTCTGAGTAATGAACATTAAGATATTGAAAGTAGGATATTGAGAAAGATATAGAATAGTTTAATTCTTGAAGGAAGTCAGAGCATGAGAAACACTCATTACCCTGGTGTGTTGGCCATTATGGGCATGTCACCTATTAAACCCTTATGATCATGGTAGGTTGGCTCGTGATGAGACCCCCTATTCTCTCTTACGAATTTTCATATAAACATAATATTTTCTTGTTCTTTATACATGAAGGGAGGCTCATTAACTCCTTAAGAGTTAGGGATGGTGTGAGAGGTACAATTAATGCCAATACAATTAATATTATTTATTCATATATCCTCATGTCAAGGAGAGTTACTACTTGAGAGTGTGGAAATATATACCAATATAATACCATGAAAATGAATTGTGTGATAGTGTGTTTGAACAAAAGATGTATATCCCTTCATTACATAGATAAACCATGCTAGCTTCCAGAGTAGAAATTTCCATCGAATTTTCAAAGGATCACCATATTATTAGTATCATTGTTTTTCTCCTCTTTAGGTGCCAATTCCCTTCCAAAAATATATTTTATGGAAAGGGTGTGTAAAGAGGAGCGGATATTCAAAAAGAGATTATCAAAAAAAATAAAAAACCAAGGCTTATAGAGAAAAAAATCAGCTTTTCCATTCGATCAAACATCGGCTGTTCAATTCGATTGAACAACAACTATTCAATTGGACTAAATAGCATCCATTCAAAGGTTTGAAAAGAAAAAATAAACACATGAAAACATGTTCGTTCAACTGAATTGAACAACAATTGTTTAATTCGATTGAATATCAATTTTTCAATTGGATTGAACAACAACCGTTCAAAGGTTTGAACAACACAAATAAACACACAAAAATATGATCATTCAATTGAATTGAATAGCAGTTGTTCAATTCGATTGAACAGTAGCTGTTCAATTGGATTGAATAGTAGTCGTTCAAAGGTTTGAACAACAAAAATAAACACATGAAAACACGAGCGTTCAATCCAATTGAACAACAACTGTTCAATTCGATTGAACAACATATGTTCAATTGGATTGAATAGAAACCGTTCAAAGGTTTGAACAGAAAAAATAAACACATGAAAACACGGTCATTCAATTGAATTGAATAGCATTTTTTCAATTCAATTGAACAAAAATTGTTCAATTGGATTGAACAGTAGCTGTTCAAAGGTTTGAAAAGAAAAAATAAACACATGAAAGAAAGGAAAAGGGAAAAGAATGCAATTGTGTAATGTACAACAATGAGAAAAATTATAAATTGCAGGGGGCATATATACAATATTTACAAGAGGAAATAACAAATTTTCATGAACTTAAAGCTGCGGGGCCATCACCCCCTGTAGCTAAAATTTGGATGGTGGGATCATCATGCACCTGCTAGTAGAAAGACTCCTTTGTAAGTGGTTTGTGATAGAGGCACACTCGGTGTCTGTTGACTCAGAAAGTGGAACCAAATCCATATGTGGTAGTCAAGGTAATGGTACCATTACTGTGTACTTCCTGGATTTTGTATGGGCCGAGCCACCTTGTTTGTAATTTACCCGGGAAGTCTTGGAATCTGGAGTTGTAGAGAAGTGTCGAATCTCATTTTTGTAATGTCTTCTTTTTGATGAGGTTGTCATGCCACTTCACTCATTGTTGTTGAATATGCAGTGCATTGCAGAGCATGTAATCTTGTTTCATCCAATTCATTTATTTGCCGGAGTCTTCTAATTTGGGCCTCCATCAAATCCAACCCCACTTCCTGGGTTGTTCTTAGAGTCTTTATTTCGAATTCGATAGGAAAAATTGGTTCCCTTCCAAATACCATATGGTACGGAGAGTAGCTAGTGGTGTTTATCCATGTTGTGTGGTAAGCCCACAAGGCCTATGGTAGTCTAGTAGCCCAATCCCAGCGATGTGTTCAGACTGTTTTAGTGATAATTTCCTCAAGGAATTTGTCGGTGTTTTCAACCTGCCCATTCACTTGAGGGTGGTAGGGAGAGGTGACTCCATGGGTAATATGGTGGTTCTTCAGAGTGGCTGTATTTTAATTTCCCACAAACTGTGCCCCTCCATCAGTTATCACTTCACGGGGTAAGCCATATCGCACAAATAGCTCAAAAATAATTTTGATCACATATTTTTCCCTAGCTCTTGATAGAGCCACTATTTCTACCCATTTCGTCACATAATATATGGCCACCAGTATGTAGGTATTCTGATTTGATGGCGGGTTGAATGGTCCAACAAAGTCGAGTGCCCATCATTCGAAAGGTTCCACTACTAACTGTGGCTGTAATGGCATTTCATCAGTTTGGCCAAGGTAGCCCATTGTTTGGCAGCTATCACAAGCTTGGACATATTTCTTGGCATATTTAAAAATTGTAGGCCAATAATATCCCATTTTTAATACTTTGCGCCCTATCCTCTTATCTGCAAAATGGCCACCGCATGGCTCATCATGATAGGCCCTTAGGATGTCATAAATCTTATCTTATTGGATGCATCTGTGTATATGCACATCATTTTTTGTATGAAAAATATATATGTTGATCCAGGAGAATCTAGCACTGCGTTGGACAATCATCTTCCGTTCCTTTGATGTCAAGTGTCTTGGAAGTTTTCCTACTGTCAGATAATTCACCACATCTGCGTACCATGGCATTTTTACTACTACAGCAAACAAATGCTCATCTGGGAACTGATCGTCCACCACCAGTGAGTCATCTGACTTTGGAACTCTCGACAAGAAATCTGCAACTACATTCTCCTTCCCTGGGTGGCCTTTGATAGTTATGTCAAACTCCCATAAAAGAAACAACCAACGAGTTACTCTTCCATTTTTAATAGGTTTATTGGCTAAATATCTAATGGCAGATTGATCTGTATACATGAATACTTGATAGCCAGTTATATAATGTCTAAATTGATTAATAGCATAAATGACAGCCAATAACTCCTTTTCATTCACTGTATAGTTTAATTTGGAAAGAGTGAGATTCTTACTGATATAATAAATAACATAGGGATTTTTATCTTCTTCTTAACCGATAAATGCCCCTATCACTGTGTCAGATGCATCTGAGGAAATGTGAAAGGGAAGCTCCCAATTGGAGCCGCATAAGATTGGTGCAGTCGAGCCCAGTTTCTTTAAATCTAAAAAAGCACTGTCACATTTATCAGACCAATGGAATTAAACATTTCTAGTTAATGCATACAAGGGCGCAGAAATTTGTGAGAAATTAGTTATAAACCTACAGTAGTACCCTTTTTACCCAAGGAAAATACATACCTCTATTTGAGTACAATGTGTGGCTAATAAATGATAAATCTATCTTTGTCGGATCTACCTGTATTCCAGTTGGAGAGATGTAGTGCCCTCATATTACTGCTTCGGTCATCATCATGTGACATTTCTCATTGCTCAAACACAATCTGGTAGCAATAAATCGTTCCAATACTTTTTCTAGTGTTTCTAGTGCTTGATCAAAATCATCCCCATATGGGGTAAAGTTTTCCATGTAAATTTTGAGTCATTCATTTATTAAATTAAAAAAAATATTGAGTATGGTTGTTTGAAACGTTGCAGGGGAATTGGATAACCTGAATGGTACTGCCCTTTAGGAAAATGTACCCCATGGGTAGGTAAAGGTTGTCTTATCCTGGTCTTCAGGGGCTATCTGGATTTGATTGTAACCACTAAACCCATCAAGTAAAGAGAAGAATCGCTTTCCTTCTAATGTATCGAGGACCCGATCAATGAAAGGGAGGGGGAAGTGGTCGATCTGTGTTGCTTTATTTATTTCTCTGTAATCAACATAGATTTTCCATTTTCCATTCTTCTTAGGAACGACTACTAAAGGAAAGACCCATTTGCTGTCTGAAATAGGATAAATGAATTTTACGTCTTGCATCTTTTTCAACTCATCCTTTACAATTTCTTTCAGATGCGGGTTTAACCTCCATTGAGGCTGTCGAATAGGCCGAGAATCCTTGTCAGTATAAATGTGATGAGTGCATATATGAGGATCTATACCCTTCATGTCTGGGTAGTCCCAAGAAAATGCTCCCTTATATTTATGTAAAAACTTAATGAGATTTTTATGTTGGTTATTATCTAGACTACCATTGATATTTAAAACTTTTCCTGGCTCAATTTCAATTGGTATGCTGTTGCGAACAAAAGTCGAGGGTAGATTTTGATTATCAATGTCAGCCAAGGGGTCTTCTTGTGCTTCATCATCAAGACCTTTAACATTTGGAATTTTAATTTTTCAGAAGAAGATGGCTGATTTATGAAATTATTGATTACATCATCTTCAGGTTTATCTTTGAATTAAAGTTCTTCAACTATAGTCAGTGGTGAACGGATGTTTTGTTCCCAGTATGTATGTGTTTTTTGTGAATATTTACAGTGGGAAGACTTAGTTTGGCAGGTGGGTATATGACAATATTTTTTAAGGCATCACCTCTAGCAATGGTCATGTTGCCTACCCGGCAACCTATGTAATCATCGGTTGTTGCTAACCAAGGTCGTCCCAGTATCAGGGGGTGTCCATCTAACCTACTTTTTGGGTTAATGACTAAAAATTCTGTCGGATACTCCCATGAGTCCACAAAAACTAGGATGTCCTTTAACATTCCTTATGGTTTGACAACAGATCTGTTGGCAAGTTCCAGCAAGGTAGATGTGGGTTCTAACATTGTTATGCCTAACTTCTCGTATTTTTCTATGGTTAAGATGTTGATGGCTGCCCCTAAATCAACCAATGTGTTCAAAAAGGAGTGGCCATATATTTGTACAGTAACTATGGGGTTCCCTGGATACTTGTATTTTACTAGTGTTGATTTACCCAGAAGTAAGCCTAACAGTGCTCCCACCACATGAACATTTGGCATAGTTTTTTCTTTCCTCACATGTTTCTTTCTGCATAGCTCTTTAATTGTCTTGGCATAGATAGGAATGTCTTGTATAGCCTGCAGAAGAGGAATTTTTATGCAAATATTTTTTAATTCCCCTAGGAGATCAAAATATGAAGAAACCATTGGTTTAGGCAATGTTAATCTTTTAGGAAATGGAGGGGAGGAAATAAAAAGGTTTTTAGTGTCTTTTTGGTCAACTGTGTCCCTCCCCTGCTTTGTCTCAGTTTCAGTCATAGTTGATTGTTTAGGTGCTGTCGGAATTTCATATTTGAGTTGTGGAGGGTCGTATCTTCTATAGGTGAAATAACACATCCTGGTCTTAGCCTCAGTTCATTTCATTGCTTCTGTTCAGTCTCAGGGTTTGGGTTTTCGACAATCTGGATTAGCTGAACCAACCTCTTATTTGGATTAGGCTTGGGTTGAGCTGGCAGTTGAGGATGCATGATAGGCTAAGGATTGTGTTGGGCTGGGTATGGAGCTGGTAATGTAGGTTGATTCTAAGCCCCTATCCCCATCAGTAGATTGGTCATTCCCAGGGGTCGTTTCCAATTTTGAGACCAATTTGTATTTTGTGAGGTGGAGGCAAGCCACTGGGACCGATATGGATTATTTTGGTAGTAAGGGGCAGAACAAGGAAAACTTGACCAATTTTTACTTGAAGAGAGTTTTGTTGGCCAAGGAGGCATGGAAAATTATTGGGGTGGCCAGGCAAAAAAAGGTGATTGGGTCTAACATGTTGTTGCATGGTTCTGTTGGTTAAATTATGGAGAAGAAAAGAATTGAGGCAAGTCTTGTGGCATACTTGGTCGTGCTTGCCATTGTTGAAGTTGGTTCATTAGATATACTGGTTCTGTCTCTTCTTCTACTTCTTTAAAAATCTTTTTCAACCCCAGACGTGAAGGGAAATGGTTAGTGGCATGGTCCTTGGTACAAATAGCTCATGTCTGGACCATGTCTAATGGACATTCCCATTAGTTGTGCTTCTGCCGATAGCATGGAAAAAAAACAACCAAGTTTTGTTCTACTATAGCTTGCTTCTGCTTGGCTTGTAGGACATCTAGCTGAGTTTTCAAGGTACCCAAGATATCAGTTTTAAAATCTTATAAAAGATTAACGAATTCTACTCTGGTCACGTTGCCACTAGACTATTTATAATTCCTTCTAGCTGAGTCTCTCCTAGTTGGCCTACTTTGCATACTACCTTGAGAACAGCTAATGCATAATGAAATAATGTCATCATATTCTTCTTGATAGATCTCCCCCTTTCCCATTATATTGAGTGTTTCGAGCCATTCTTATTTCATTCCCTTAATCATTATCACTTTTAAGATATCTTTAGACAGTGTAGTATATGGAGATATTTGCAAATTATATTGAAATATTTCAACGTATTCTTCCAATGTCTCATTATCTCTCATAGACATATTGAATATTTCAGCTTTTAGTTCTCGAGTTCGGCAGTAGTCTTGATATTTGTTATTAAAAGAGTTTTTCATTTGATCCCAATTATTAATGGTTCCTCCACCGAGCCCCATAAACCAACATAATTTTGTCCCTTTCAATGTAAAGGGAAATAGTTTCAGTTTCTAAGGGTCGGTGGTGTAGTCATATTCCCTACATAATATATCGAATTCAAATAAGAATGCATTCGGATATTCCAAGGTCAGCCCATGGAAGGTGGGGATGTTTTTTAATGGAATGGATTTCATAGGGGAATTTGCGGCTGGATCAACAATGGGATACTCCAGTGTTGATGTCTGTCTCTGGTTTTGGTTATTTTCCATTTTATCAAAAATATGCCAATAATCTTCAGGGATTTCTTGTTCTGGCAGAATAATCTGAGTGGAATTAGGGAGTGGATTTGGAGGAAGCCTTACAGAACTTCCTTGATCTGGGATACTGGGTGTCTTTGTCTCAGTCACTCTATCAGGGGATTCAGGCTCTGGAGTTTTTACTTGTACTGCACTGCTAGTTTCTCCCCCTCCTTCCCACAAATTACAATAATTTCCCTCTCTTGAAGGGTCAAGACTTACGTGCTCAACAGTCTGAAGGCTTTGCGTAGACCCTTCTATTTCACTGTGAATCTTGGCATGGGCTACAGATGGTGAGGTTGCTGCCTTAGGGAATTTGGTAGGAATCTGAGTGGGAATGGTTCTGGGTCCTACGGATGCCTAGGATTCAGCCTTCTTAATTATTTTGTCTATATATGTTGTTCTTCCAAGGACCACCGATCCCTTGGGTTTTGTGGATTTAAGTGGGGAGTTTTGATTTATCTTTTTCTTCCTAGTCATAAAACAAGGACACCTATCCTACTAACCTCTACACAATTGCTGAGAAGCACGCTGGAGATAAATCATTTTTCTTGCTTATACACAGGTTCTTATCTCTCGTTTTCAATACCCAATTCTTTCACAGCAAAAGGAAAAATAAATAAGGGACATCACTCTTAAACACTCTCCTTGGCAATAGCGCCAAAATTTTGGGTCATAAAGGTGATTGTTTAAAGGTAACCTCAATGCTATTCATTAATTATCAACCCAGGGAAAGTCTTATTATTTCAAGAGTGTAAGCACAATATATGCAAGTGACATCATAGGTTAACTATGGTAAATTATCATAGGGAAGATTGCCTAATCTCGAAGTTCAATCAAATCAAATTGAAAGTTAATTATGAGATGCTTCTAACTCTTCAAGGGAACTAACTCGGTTCTAAGCCTATGCAAAAATAACTTACTTAAGGCTGAAAATAATAAACTGCAATGGAGCAGCACGTTTTGATGAATTTAACAGCAACCTTAACTAATTGAACAACAATTCTAAATAAAATTGAACAACAATCAGTTATTCTATATTTTGCAATGGAATTCTCTTTTAATTGACTAATAACATCCTTCTAAATTAAACATCAACCAAACACTCATAATGATGATAAAAAGATCAAATGTCAACTAGAGGTAGAATTGAACAAAAGTCTTGTTGGAACTAATCTAGTAATTGTAAAAGCATTGAATTTAGATAAAAGAACATGAACGGTAAACTAGCATATTAAAAAGGAATATATAACATCTCATGCTTGCAATTAACCGATTCAAACTATATATTATGAAATGCAATGGATAGCTTGAGAACGAAAATTCTGTAAATAAACGTAAAGCACAAAAGTAGTAGAAACCCCTATGGCTAGGCCCGAAGACACTAGAAGCCTACTACTAAGGAATACTCAGAAGTTTTCTATTCCAAAAATTCCAAATTATTCATTAATCCACCAAGCAATACATTAGTACAAAACTTGACGATTCTATCCGAGTACATTTATTACAAAAAGATTAAATTATAGGAACTATTTTTCTTGTTCCTTCTTAGGCCTTTTATAGCTTAAAGGCGAATTCAGGAGTACTAATGGATCTTTCTCATTATGGGACCCTGCTTCTTCGTGGTTGTCAATTGAGTACTCCAAGTGTGGCCGTATCTCTCCATCTTCCACTGATTCGTAACAACCGATATGATTCTGTCTGCCTCTCTTTTCTATTGTCTTTCGGTCATCCGGTCAATAGTTTGGTTGTTTTGCTTCCCTATCAATAAAGGTAGTGACAAATCAGTTTTTACGTTGTCAAACACTTCCTTTATCACTAATCCATTCTGCCTCACTTTTGCATTATTTTCCTTTACTTTATTTCTAATATGAAGGGAAAATATATAAAAGTGTATGGAAAATCGTGGTAATGATGGGGTGAAACATACCTTTTTCTTGGCCCAACAATAGGCTTACCCAAGTCTGAAGGAGAGAGTGTCATCATGGTGGTAGTTGATAGGCTTTACAATTATGCACATTTTTGTGCATTATCCCATCCATTTAAACCCAGTACAGTTGCTACTGCATTTATGGAAACAATTCGAAATCTACTTTGAAACCAAAAGATTATTGTAGGCGACAAAGATCCCATTTTCACTGGAAATTTTTGGAAGAAATTATTTTCTTGTCTTGGTACTCAACTATATCATATCTCATCTTATCATCCTCAATCTGATGGGAAAACTGAGATAGTGAACAAATGTTTGGAAGGATATCTTCATTGTTTTGTATCTGATAAGAAACACAATGGGTCAAGTGGTTACCTCTGGCTGGATGTTGGTATAACACATCCTTCCACACTATAGCAAAAATGACCCCATTTATGGCACTCTATGGATATCATCCACCATCCATGACATCATCTTTAAGAGAAAATTATAAGGTTCAAGTAGTGGAAGATCACATCAAGCATCAACAACAAGTTTTCCAACTCCTAAAGGAAAACCTAACTTTGGTGCAGAAACGAATGAAACGACAGGTCGATCAACATCACAGCAAAATAAGTTTTTATGCAGGAAACTAGGTATGTTTACGACTAAAACCATACAAACAAATGTCCCTCAAGAAAAATAATAAGGATAATAAATTATCGCCAAAGTACTATGGTCCTTACAAGGTGTTGCAAAATATTGGTACTATGGCATACAAATTGGAGCTTCTGGCATCTTCCCGAGTGCAACTTGTTTTCCATGTTTCATGTTTAAAGAAAGTTATAGGTGACAAAATCCTATTTCAAAAAATATTTCCAGAACTTGACGAGGAAGGAAAAATCATACTAGAACCCGAAGAAGTTACAGAAACAAGAAATTGACATCTACGAAATCGATCAATTTTAGAGTATCTCATCAAGTGGAAGAACTTACGAGTTGAAGATTCAACATGGGAAGATGATAATGCTATATAGAAGCATCCAGAACTACTCAAGCGTTCAGGACAACACTATTTTTAAGGAGAGGGGCGTGCTATTTCCCTACAATACTATTTTATCCCCTTATTGTTATTGTTAGTGTATCCCCCTTATTTTTGTTCCCATGTAGTCCCCATATTGTTATTATTGTGCCCCATAGAAGCACACTATAGTTATTTTTGTGCCCTTACATTGTTATTGTTATGTCAGCTAGGATTATATTCTAACCCCTTGGACTTCTATATATAGAAAGGGACTTTTTTAATTTGTATCATCCAATAATTGTTCATTTATGTAATGTAAAGGTGGTTCCCCCCTTGAAGAGGTTGATTTCTAAGTCATTGATCTATATTTTCTTACATTTTGTAAGATGGTTTCATAACATAGGCACCCAAAGGGGGAGAATTAGGAGAAGTAAGAAAATTACAATTTTTTTTTATAGTTGTGTTTTTTGTGTTGCCATCAATACTGAAGGGGGGAAATGTTGAAAATATGTTTCCATTGATGTCAATGGAGAGGCACAAGAATATTGGTCAAAGAAGTAGAGACTTTGGATCCATTTTCAGTTTAGAAGGCCACATCAAATGCACATGGAAATTTATCAAATGGATAGAGCTTGGAAAGAGCTTTCCAATATTATATCGAAGCCTGAACATTTCCTCTTGGATTGAATGATATGGCCAATAAAATATGTAAGCGTGAAACTCAAAATTTTGGGGTTGCAACATGGTCAACATGCATAGGTGGAAACTGTCACCACATGGGCATGAAGGTGGAACAATCATAAAGATCAGGAATTACAATGGTGGTCCCTGCCTAGGACACATCAGTGAGAGACTCAGAGTTTTATTTCCTAGGTGGATGACATGATCGATGAAAATGGTTTTGATTGGTGAGATTTGACAAGTGCGAGGACCCAATGGAGTACACCTAACCTTGGTAGAACAAACCTTATAATTATTTCCATGGGATTTCTGAAGGCAGGTGTAAGAAATTAATCTAGGATGACACGACGCTAGGAGAATGTGTCTGAACAACGTGGTTGGTGAAATCATCATGGTTAGTGGAAGGAAGCAGTGAGGAGGCCCCATCAAACAACTCACCCCAATGGTCTAACACCGATGAGATCCATTGCAGATTCATATTATTTTCTCTAGAGAGATGATACTCAGGATACGATAATTTTCCCATCATGTGCCCCAAAAATTCATGTCCCAACCCTTTAATATCTCAACAAAAAAAATGACAAACACAGGCCTGGGACCCCCTTCTGTCGCACAATTTTGTCACATGGAAAATTTGAAAGAGGAAACTTAGCACAATTTTTATCTTTTCTCAATTACCAAAAAGAATAAAATTACCAAAATTTAATCGAACTAAAACATCTACCCACCCAATTCTGCTAATGACCTCCACTACAACGTATTTTTGGATTATTTTTATAGTGTCTTTTGCAAAAACCTCCGCTATACGTATTTTTCTTATATTGTTTTTAACCCATATAAATAATTTTTAACCTTCATAATGATTCTTACCCTTCACTACAATCCCTTCTAGTTGCTTCTTATAGATATATTCTTCCAAATCCCTGTGAAGAAATTTTTTCTTCACATCCATCTGTCCTACCTCAAAATCAAAAGAAACTAAAATAGATAAAAGTAATCTAATAGAAGCTAACTTCGCAACAGGAGAAAAAATATCACCAAAATCAATTCCCGACACTTGGGAATAACCTTTTGCTACCAATAGAGATTTGTATTTCTCTGCCATTCCTTTTTCATTCATCTTCAACTTAAACACCCATTTTTTTCCATTGGGTTTCCTTCCAGCCAACAAATCCACCAGATCCTAAGCCTCATTTTTGTCTAAGGATACCATTTCTTCAACCATGGAATTTTCTAGAGTTTTCCATCCTTTGAATCCATTTCCTCCGTGAAAATTCTAATATCATCATCAGTAATAGATAAATCAAAATTTGAACAGAAAGAAGATGGAATATACCTCTTTAGCTTCCTTCTCTCTCAAACTAATCTCCTCAAAACCCAAACATGCAATTCCTCCTCCTCTTATTCATTCCCTACTATAGATTCTAATTCTTCCTCCTTGAGTTCAAACTCTATCTTCTTTGGTTCCTTTTCCTTTGGTAGGACTTCTTGTTTAATAATGTCTTTCACTTTTCTAAACAGTACATCTTGATTGTGCACAAACTTCCTTGTTTTTGGGTTCCAAAGCTTGTAACATTTTAAACTATCCTTATAACCAATAAATATGCACCTTTCAAATCTACTATCCAACTTGGTACTTTCCTCCCTTGGAACATGTACATATGCATCGCATCTAAATACCCTAATATGTGAGAGAGAGGTTTTATTTCCAGTCCATACCTCATGTGGAGTCTTATCCTCCAACACTCATGAATGTGATATATTAAATAGGTAACTTGCAGTGTCCACTACTTTTGCTCAGAATTCTTGCCCTAATCGAGTGCCACTAAGGATGTTTTCTTGCCTTTTCCATCAATGTTTTTAGGTCCCTATAATACTAGTGTATCCCCTCATTGTTATTATTAGTATAGCCCCCTTATTTTTATTTTTGTGCCCATGTACTCCCCATATTGTTATTATTGTGCCCCATAGAAGCCCACTATTATTATTGTTGTGCCCTTACATTGTTATTGTTATGTTGGCTAGGATTATATTGTGACTCATTGGACTCTTATATATATAAAGGAGGTTTTTTCATTTGTATCATACAAGAATTGTTCATTTATCTAATGTAAAGGAGGTTTACCCCTCAAAGAGGCTGATTCTAAGTCGTTGATCTATCTTTTATTCTATTTTGTGACTTGGTTGCTTAACATTTAGCATTAGAGATTTGGATTTTAGGGCATCGTTGCTTCAAACAGGTCATCTTGGAATTTTCACTATAAATTTTTTTTTGTGAAGTTTCAGAAGCTAAAAAAAAAACATTTGAGCCGAACACCTAAGGAACATAATGTAAAAATTTAAGATATAATTCACTACATTTTCAAATATTTTGTCTGAGGAAGTTAGGGTTTTTGCGGGCTCCATAATTTCATCTCAAACAGGTGGATGAGGGAAATTCGTCACAACTTTTGTTTTAGAAATCGGATTGGAATTATGTAAAATGTGGCTAAAAATGCAAAGAATTTTAGTTTCTTTTCTATCGATTTCAGAGCCGAAGGTCAAAATAGTGATACGTGGCATGCCATACAAGTTAGATTTACTGAACCAACCCATAATTAGGCCATTATGGGATATTGGGCATAACTTTACCTTGAAGAATCCAAATTAGGTATGACCTATGGCATTGGAAATAAAACTCAGAGGGCTACCACAAGACTAAAGTTCCAATCTTGGAGATACAAAATTACAAAGTTAAAACCTGTTGGAGCTGGGTCCCCTAAGTTTGAGATTTAAAGACTAATTTTGATATATTTGTGTAATATATTTTGTAGGTTTAGCCGTGTGCAGCACAAGTCAAGGGGCTTTGGGGAAGGTCAAAGCCCCTCATGAGTTGTAATGGGTAAAAAGGGTAGAAAAAGGGGTCGCAAACCACAGTTTGCGGACCCTAGTTTAACACAAGCTAAAAGTATAAATAAGAGTCGAGATCGAGTCGAAGAAGTTAGTTTTTGGATAAATTTGAATGTTGAATGATAGATCTAGTTGTCTGGTGATATTTTGTGCAGATTTTTCTCGGTGAAAGGCTCCTGCTAGCTATGTGCGCAGAGACCTTAGTCCTACTATGTGTGGACCCCGTTGGCTGTGTGCACGGGTGAAATGAAGGGTTTTTTGTGAAGGATCTGAAATGATATAAATAAATAACTTTTTTTGCGGATATTTGAGTTTGAATTTCATCTACTGTTTATGATATGATTATTTATGCATATTATTTCTCATTCCTGTATTGTCTGCATTTAGATCTCTTGTGCAACTTCTTCTAGTTTTAGATAAGCGATTAATGGATGGATCTAATGTTATTGGACTCTGATATTGTTTTTTAAGAGTTTTTACTTGGCTTATAGATTTTGTGTTAAATTTTGTGCAATATATTATGCATAATTGACCTAAATATAACTATAAAGGTTTCCTGGTCAGGGATTCTTTTACGAAGGTCTGTTCATGATCTTAGGGCACCCACATCATACAAATATCTCTCAGGGTGTGGAAACCTATTCCATCACCCCCCCATACTACTTCGGGTGATAATTTTACTTGCACAAAGAGGTCATTATCGAAAGGGCCAGTAGTAAGAGGTTTTTGTTGGTTAACCTCAACTCCAAACCTAGGTCAAGACCCCTCATGCTAGCAAATGGTTCTATTGCTGAGACCGAGATCATTTTGAGAGAGTTTGGGTGATTTCAAAAGGTCAGTGGTAGCCATTAAAGCCTGAACTAGAGGATTCATTTGAAAAACATATTCAGGAATTTTCCCTAAAAGAAAATAGAAGCAAGAAAATGTCCACAGAAGAGTGTAAGAACAAGTATATTTTCACAGAAGTGCACGAGATTTTCTTTGTGACCTTTGCGCACGAATTACAGGAGTGGTTGTCAAGGTTAGAAGAATTCCAAACCTATTGGAAGGACGATCAGGTCAGGTAGTGGACCCCTGAATTGATCCAACAGTTCGAAAATAATGATAATTCCATTACCCGAACTGTAGATCACTGGGTTGACATAATATTAGGCGGGTTTAGGATAGAATTTGCAGTAGATCAGTTTGTGTCATACTCTAAAGCTGAAAGGATATTTTTTAAGGGATTGAGAGAAAAATTCTTACAAAATTTTCCCCTATTGATTAAGATGCTATTGTGTGAAAAGGGTATTTTGTGTAGCCCCACCAAGTGAATGACCCCTGATCAGAATGAAAGCACTATGCGCAGTGGAAAATATTATCGGGTCAATAAGAGAGGGGACAAATCTGTATACAGTCCTCTGATAAACTCACCTAATATAAATGTAAGTGAGGCTACAAACGTTGAAAGTAGCCCTCCTGCTACGCCACCATCAAACTCGTGCAAGGGTAATACTTATCCTACCCCACTGTGTCCCCCACCTGCAGAAGATATGACTGCGCATATGAAGCTACCAACCTTTAAGGGTGCGGGGGAAGAGGATATGGATCAATTTTAGTTTGTGTCAAATGCGGTGTGGACTACGCAAATTGTTAATACTGATGCTGTCAAGAGAGAGCAGTTGGCTATGGCATTTAAAGGTCATGCCTTGGATTGGTTCATGGGATACCTTGCTCAAAATGTAGATCCCACGATTCAGCAGATTAAGGATTCCCTGCAGTAGTAGTTCTAAAATCCGAAGTTCTATTCTCAGTGCATAATAGAACTGAAATATTTTGAGCAAGGGTCAAAGGAATCAGTTTGGAAATCTCACCAACGACTAAAGAAAACCATCAATGATGGAGGATTTGTTTACGATGATAAGCAGCATAAGGAATGGTTCATTTCCATGCTTTTGCAACATCTGAGCAGGCCTATGGGTCATTAGAAGGTTGATTCTCAAGAAAAAGCCTTGGAAATTGCTATGAAACTAGAACTTAGTTGCGCCTAGAGACGATGCTCAATTTGGAGGATTGAAAATTCAAAGCCAATTAGAAGCTATGCACTTAGAAATTCATAATTTATGCAGAGTATGGGGTAAAGAAGTTGGCGTAGATGTCTAGTGCATACGCTGAAAGGGAGCTAGACACACCAAAGATCAGTGCCCTCTGCTTTCAGATTATCTGCAAGCTGGGGGATCGAATCCACTACGCCCCAGGGATGCTTCTATGCCTAGTACCCCCACACTATGGTGCGTTGATTGTGGGGTGGCTAGGTGACATGATACAGACCACTGCTCGCATTTAGGAGCCTAAGTACCCGAATTGAAGAAACAATGGTGCAGATTCTACTCTTCGATTGGTAATGATGAGCAACACTGTCGAATGCTTGACCTAATGATAGACAATGTGAACTTTTATAGGGTGCAGTATGAAAATTCATCACCAGCATCTCCCACTTGACGAGGAGGATCCCCAACAAGAGGATGAAGAGGGGGAGAGGTGGCATCGCAGGTCGAGGGAGAGGGAAATTAATTTTCTACAACTATTTAGATGTTGGATACTTTTCGCGTGACTACTCAAACCCCGTGTGACAATCCTGCAGGTACTGTAGGCAATTTGATCATGTAATTGAAGATTTTCATGTGTTAATAGCTAAAATGTAAGAAAAGTAGCAGACGCCTACGCAAAACATACAGATGGTTAAATCTGAACCAAAATACAATGGTCCAAGTGTAAATGTAATTACACATAGCGGTGTTGCCACAGATCCACTAATTAGAAAGGTGTCTAACAAGAAGGAAGGCCTCAACCTGCAAAAAGAAAAAGAGATTTTCATTGAGGTGAGGAAGGATTTTTCTGATGTAGGAGCATCCACGTCAAGGACTACTGTGGGACCTGTTAGTACCCTATAATCTATAGTATCACAAGGTGACTGATTATTCTTTCAGATATTTCATATTGTCAATAACATTCCATGACTGTCATTTATTTCCAATAGAGGAACTGTTGTAAAAAAGGGAAAAGAATGCTTATTCTAAGGCTTCGGAAACCCCATTATAGGATAAAGGTGCTTAATGGAATTTCTTCAAATACATTTAGAACTTATCCTAAAAATCTCACCAACAATCCCATCTAGCATATAAGCCAAATCGATAGTTTAACCCTCCAAAACCCACATATATGAAGTTCTATGACTTTATATTAACCCCCCACCTTAGGTTTCTTGATATATATATATATATATGTGTGTGTGTGTGTGTGTGTGTGTGTGTGTGTTATACATATGATATATACCACAATAAACCTTACCTTACCACAACAAACCTTTATTAACCTACCACGTCACCCTTTCCCCATTGCATCGTAGACCTTTCTGCTACCTGACCCCACCATCACATCCACCTTTAACCTCTGATAACTTACCCGCTCATTTGCCTTACCTCGTTTCCATTTGACGGTCGACATAGCTTTTTCGACCCCTCTCGGCCTTCGAACTTTAACCATGGGGGGGTCTGAAATGGGAGGTATCCCTTACCACCATCCCTGCTACGTGTCATTCCTTTTTTACTTTGCACCCCCCCTCACCCCCCAATGCTACGATACCACCTATGATCCAGGTGGATATCAGTGTCCACCCACCTATTCCATTTGGACCCGCACCATCAAATCTTGTAGCTTTTCACTTTCATCATAACTTACTATTTTTAGTAGGTTTTCGGTCCTGCACTCCAAGAGCCATTTTGGGACCCTAAAGATCCAGGTGGATATTGGTGGCCACCCACCTATTCCATTTGAAACTCCACCATCAATCCTTTCAGTTTTTCAGTTTCAGCACAACTTACTATTTTTAGCAGTTTTTCGGGTCCTGAACTTTTAGAGACCTTTTGAGGCCTTAAACGATGTTTTTTGTGAATCGCTCCCTCGGAGAATATGATTTTGTTTAAAAATTTATATTCATGGTCAGCAGTTGTATTCCTCAGATAGATCTTTCTAACTATGTATCATGTGTGTCAAACAGAGATAGTATGCCAAATTTACGACCCCGGGAAGTTGAAACACCAATTTACCTAAACGGGGCCCATAGTTGGCACTTCATCTCCTAGGGTTAGGTTTTTGAAAGTTTATAGTTTTCCATTATTTCTCAATAATAAATAGGCCCTTGAGCCTCATTGTAACACAGTTTAGAGGCATGTAGCCGCCACATCTATTCTTAGAGATAAGCTACCAATGCCCTAGCTATTTGATTTCCATTATGTCTGTAAGCATATTTATGTTATTTGATATTAATGAAATGAAGCATTATTTCCACTGCATCTCTGTGTTTATGGCTATTTTGTATTTTATTACGTTCCTTCATAAATCCAAATCAGTGGTATCATAGGGGGTCTGCTCTTTCTCTATTTTTCTTTGCATGTTCCCAATGCGGTTAGGGTATAAGGAGTTAGGGCTCGATCTGGTTGAACCCTTGCAAGATCAGCCTCGCAAACCCCAACGACCTCCCATGGCGGAAGAAAAGAAAGATAAGGGAGAAGGAGATCCTATCAAAATATTTCTCGAGGAGGCCCTTGAGAAACAAAGGAACATGATGATGGATAACTTTTCTTAGATCCTTCAACAGCTGCCCACCTACAGCGCATCTGCATCCAACATCCACTTTGGAGGTGCCACTCCCTTCAAGGTACAGGTAAACTTTGACATTCCTATATTTGAAGGCCAGATAGATGCATATGCCATAGATAGATGGTTGAATTTGCTGGAAAGGTATTTCTCGGTCAATGATTTCTCCGACCGAGAAAAAAAATATTTTTACACTCCTCAAAGCCGCCCCCCATGTCAAAGATTGGTGGGAAACCTACTGTGAGCAAAAGGACAAGATAAAACCCTCTATGATCTTGTCCGCACAAACTTGGAACTCATTCCAAGATGGAGTCAAGGAACAATATTATCCCATGGGGAGCTATGTGGACAATTACATCTAATGGACCACATTGCAACAACAAAGGGATCAACATGTGCACGAACTGATGAATTTGTTCCATACCCTGCGCATAAAGTTGTGTATTAAAGATTCAGAGAGACATTTGGTGCTGAAGTACCACTGTTGTCTACACATACAAATTCAAGAGGAAATGGAGTTCCTCAACATTACATCACTTGAAACGGCATATCGTTATGCCGCCAAGATCGAGCAGAAATTTGAGAAGAAGAAGTAAGACTTTGGATCCATGAATCCAAAGCCAGGGAAAGACGCCCCCGAACCACAGAACAAGGGGCAAGACCAAAGAGAGGTGACTCAGAACAACACCACAAATCCAAAGAAGGACACAGGGAAGTGGTGTGAATTTCATAATAGCCCCACTCACAACATAAATGAGTGTCGGGCCAAATAGTCGTTGGTGGCCGAACTAAAGGCACCCGAATCAGATGCTTGTTCTGATCCTGATTCAAAACTAGACAAAGGAAATGAAAAAGGGAAGCAGATCATTGATGCAGATCCCAGTGCCATTTTTGCCACCACCAAGATCCAGAGGGAGGATCTTGAGGATCCAGAGGAGGGTTCTCCACTACAATGGGCCTTGTCAATAGTGGAAGCAAAAACAACCTCATTTCAGCAGAGGTCGTGAAGCGGTTTGGCCTACCGACCAGAGCACACCCACAGCCGTATACCATCGGGTGGCTTCACTCAGGGAGAGATCTACGTGTTCGCCAGAAGTGCCACCTTCCATACAGTATCAAGCCATTCACATATGAGGTAGTGTGTGATGTTGCTTCTCTTTATGTAGCTGATGTATTATTGGGCCAACCATACTTATGGATGTGACATGTTGTGTATGAGTCTAGGCCTTGTGTTGTTATTATTACTTTGGGAAATAACTTGCACAAGATACCAGAGGTAGTACCGCCTCTTGTCGTCTTTTTGACTACTGCAAAACAACGCAGTAAGATTATTTCCCAAACCAGAAATTTATTTTCCTTACAAATCGCTCATAGGGAAAGAATAATATTATGGCCACAACCTCAAAACATGGCTCCCCTGCACGACTGTAGCAGATGGAAAAATTCATGGAGAAATAAGAGGAAATTTTCTCCTCACTCACAGAGGTTCCTCTACACTGTAAAGAAAAGCACTCCATTGATCTGACCCCCAACACACTGTCGCCTCACGTGGCCATACCTCATACAACTACACAAATATAATCTACAGATGTACTGTCTGAGGCTAATAAAGAAACCAAATTTACTAAACACATCCATCATGTCTGCCCACAGGTCCATGACATCTTCGACAAATCTAATACCCAATTCAACAGAATTTGCATCATATCATGGAGGATCTCAACTCAATGGGGACCATTTCTTCCTAAGGAGGGAGAAATGATCCAGGTGGATATCGGTGGCCATCCACCTATTCCATGTGGACCCGCACCTTCAATTCTTGTAGCTTTTCACTTTTAGCACAACTTACTATTTTTAGCAGGTTTTCAGGTCCTGCGCTCTCAAAGCCATTTTGGGACCCTAATGATCCAGGTGGATATTGGTGGCCTCCCACGTATTACATTTGAAATGCCACCATCAGTCCTTTCAGTCTTTCAATTTCAACACAACTTACTATTTTAGCAGTTTTTCAGGTCCTGAAATTCTGGAGCCGTTTTGAGGCCCTAAATGACGTTTTTGGGATTCACACCCCTGACCAATATGATACCATTCCAAAATTGATATTTGTGGTCAGTAGTTATAGTTATCAGGTATATCTTTCTAATGCTATATCATTTGTGTCAAACGGAGATAGTATGCCAAAGTTACGACCCCGAGAAGTTGAAACACCAATTTACCTAAACGGGACCCATAGTTGGTGCTTCATCTTCTAGGGTTAGGTTTTTGGACGTTTAGAGTTTTCCATTGTTTCTAAATAATAAATAGACCCTTGAGCCTCATTGTAACACATTTCATAGGCATGTAGCCACTACATCTATTCTCATAGATAAGCTACCAACGCCCTAGCTATTTGATTTCCCTTATGTATGTAAGCATATTTCTATTATTTGATATTAATGAAATGAAGAATTATTTCCGCTTCATCTCTATTTTTATGGCTATTTCTATAATTTATTGCATTATTTCATAAATTTGGATCAGCCTACCACTCCACTACTCCCTGAAAAATGTTTTTCCCTCCACTCTGATACCACTACCATTACTCCACTGCGTCGTGTCAGCAACCACCACCACTGCTCCGCATCAACCTATAGACTCCCACCACCACTGATCCATGTCAAAAAACCATCCATCAATCCGCTGCTCCATGAAAAACTACTCACTCCTACCAGTGCAAGTGCTCCACGTAGTCGTTCCTGTAATATTTCCAATTAGCTATAAGCTAGTTGGACTATTAAATTTTGTTTTTGATACTTAGTTTGATGAATAAGAGGGTATGGAGACCCATAAATCTCCTTATTAGGAATAAAATCACTACTAATGTGAATAGAGATCATCTTAGTAGATTTATTAAGTACCCTTGTGTGTAAAAAGGGGCTGGAGCATGTAGACTGGGTCAACTTTGACCAAATCAACAACACTGGTATGGAAGGAGTGGCATTCATTGTGGGACAACGCAGTTTTGGAGAGAAACTCCATGCATGGAATTAGTGGTTTTAATGAGTGGGGCCCAAGGTGAGGAAGCTCACCAAGCATATAAGGAATGGGATGGTAGCCATATAAGAAGGTTTTTGATTATTATTTTGATATGGTGTGTATCACTAGGTGCTCTCTTCAGTTGTTTAGCGGAGATTGCAGTGTTGTTTAGCACAAGGGTGTTCCTGAGAAGGAATCCCACCTTCATCCTCGGGGGACTTCGTGTGCCCACTCAAGAGAAGTATATGCACTATATTTCTACATTCCAACATCAGGCCAAGCTCCATATTTATTCTGCAATGTAGTTTCTGCAGAGGGTTGTGTTGTGTTGTAGGGTGTTGCAGTGGAGAGTTGATTTGGGTGATTTCAGAGCTATATTTCAGTGGAGGAAGGTTTCCTTCCATTGTGAGGCTATTAAATAAGGCCCTTGAGCTTATTTTTAGCATTTTTCACAAGGCCACATTATTATTAGCCCCTACAGCATAGTTCCAGTCTTGAACTACAGTATTTTAGGGAGGAGTTGCAGGGGTGGTTTCAATACATAATTTTGGGAGAAGGATTTCCAGTGAAGGGATCAGCCTTTCATCTGGACAGTCTATTGGAGGAGGCTTCATTCTATGCTACAAAAAATAAGCCACATCTTTCCAGTTATTTTTTTGCAGTGAATCTTTAGCCCTAGGGCTTTGGTTCATTTCTTGTATTTTGGTGTATTTTCTGAAAACCCTCTTGGGTTATTTTTGGAGGTTTTTATAGAGCCTATATATTTATCTTCTATATCTCTTGAGGCATATATCAGACATTTTTATTATTTTATGTTCATATTTTGTAGCTATTCTCATCATAACTGCATTGTAGCAGCTTTTTAGGAGTATGTGTATTAGCAGCACCTCACTCTTGAGGGAATATATTCATTGGAGGCTTGTTGATTGATTTTATATGGTTTGTGCCCATTATATTGTACTATTTTTTTACTGATATGACTAATAAAATGACTCCCTATTGGTCTCTCATATTTATTCATTGATCTATCACTGCTACTTTCCATTGGTATGTCTTATATTGCTTCTTTCCCCATTTGGGAATATTACAGTGGTATCAGAGCATAATCTTGGCTCAGCCTATGCATATTAAGACAATATGTCATCAGAAGAAGGAGATACTCTCACAGATAGAGAGAAGAGGTATATCAAAATAAGAAACCAGAGATATGATTATACAGTTGATAAAGAAGACAAAGGAAAAACTCCCATATCAGGAGAGGAGGATGAAAAGGAGAGCCATAAGATTCTTCTTCAAACTATGCAAGACATTGCAAGAGAAATAAAGGAGTTGAGGATGTATAGACACAAAGAATTACCTAAATGGTTTCTACATGGAGAAGGCTCTGGAATTTCTCATCACTGGAGTGATCAACTAGTGAAGCAGCAGGTTTCCCAATGCTCTACAATGCCTACATTTTTAGCAACGGGAAATAGAGGGTTTCAAGGACAAGAAACTCTTGAAGAATATTTTCTTGAGTATGAGTCTCAATATCAGAGATTCAAGGACCATTTGAGCTTTCAATATTTCTATCAAATCAAGGACAATAGGAGACCCCGACATCTCAATAGAGGTGGAGGATTCATATAGAATCATGATCTACACCAGATTGTGGGTAGATTTTTCTTACCCAATTTTGATGGGTCATCAAAACACAGTGCGAAATAATGGGTAGAGAAGATAGACATCTACTTCCAGCTAAACCAAGTACCAGAGACGGAGGCCATCAAAATAGTAGCACTACACCTTGAGGGTGAAGGACGTGATTGGTGGTTTCATGGACTTTGTACATTGGGTCATGCCAATGTAACTGCATATTCGGAGTTCAAAAGGAGGTTGGTGGAGAGGATTGATCGAAGAGACCTGGACGCACCTTTCATTAGGCTAACTAAGCTCAAACAATAAGGTAATCCAGAAACTTATATTTATGAGTTTTTAAAACTTTATGTTATGGTTCATGATTTATCTGCAACAAGGAGGGTCTATATGTTTATTTATGGGCTAACATAACCTCTACATGGGTTGGTTAAATCTACCAAACCCAGTACCCTTCAAGATGCCATTTAAAGGGCTAGAGATCTACAAGATTCCTTGCCTAGAGAAAAGGAAACATTTCAGAAAAATCCCACTCTCCCATCAAAGGGAAAAGATGAGAAGGCTCATCCTTCAAAGGAGGGCCAAAAAAAAGTACCTCTTAGTGATGTTGTCCAAAGAGACTTGAGGGGAAGGAAGCTTTGCTTCACATGCCAAGAATCATGGGTACTCGGACATAGATGTGTAGTAGGAAAGGCACACTATATAGAGGTATTTTCAAATGATGAGGAGGAAGAAGAAGAATAACCAGAAGGAGGTCACAGCACTGGGATAGTAGGAGAGGATCCACCACCACCAGGAGGTGGGAATGGAGCATTTTCTCCCATTGGAGGGGCCCTTGCATCACTGAGAGGAGTACCCAAGTACTTTACCTTGAGGGTTTGAGGTTCCATTCAGGATCAGAGGGTTTCATTTTTTATTAATAGTGGGGCTACCCACAACTTTATTGATGCCCAAATAGTGCAGAGGAGGGCAATACCCACTGATGATTTTGAGGGATTTTCAGTTTTGGTCCCAGAAGCTAGAACTATGCAGTGCATGCATTATGTTCCATATTTATATGTCACCATGGGGACATATAAATTGAATGATCACTTCTTGGTGGTTGAAATACTTGACACCAATGTGATATTGGGTGTGTAGTGGTTGATTACTTTGGAGAAGGTCACCACAGATTGGGAGACTTTGCAGATGGAGTGGATGGATAGAAAAAGTGGAAAACATCAGATGATTAGGGGCATGCACACATATCCCTCACAAATAGCTTCCACACAGAATTGGGAGGCCACCTGATCAGGAGTTGGTGAGAATTGTCTCACAACATGTTGCACCAGTCATAGATCCAGGAGGAGTGGTAACATTGGGAGGTCATGGTACACCCCAGAGAGTTTTGGGTAGACTAAAGGAGGAGGGAGATATTCTCCCAACATCATCATTACCGACTCTTACCTCACATCTTGCACTGAGAGAGGATGCTACAGGGATGGAGGATGACACTATCATGGTGCAAGGAGACTACTCCTTGACTCTGGAGGCTTAGAAGATTTTCTCACTTGGGGAGAAATATTCCAGACATGGTAGAGGATGGTGGCCAATCATGCATGCATTGGCGAGGCTCGGGAAGTTTTGGATGGGTGATAGCTTCCCATTAAATACTAGCCCCCAAAAGCTTCAACTTTTACTTGAGCATAAACAGCTACAGGAGGAGCAACAGAGGAAGGATAGCAGCATCCCGGTATGTGACTTTGGCATGGGAGATGTCAAAGAAGGGGGCAGCCACATGAAAAATGATTTATATGATATATCATTAGCACTACCACTATGGATGATAGATCCTTATTGGAAATCCCAATTATTGGTAGATTATTCCAAGGATCTTTTTACATGTATGATACTTAATGACTAGCTATTAGAGAAGGGATATTTAGTAAGAGATGGGATTCATCTAATATCAGAGTAGGATCTTCTTATCTAGAGAATCTAATCTCAAGGAGAATTTACTACAAGAAGCACATGAAGATTTTCTCTTTATCCACACTTATTCCATGAGAGCATACCACACCATCATGGAGGGATTTACTTGGGAAGTATTTGAAGAGGAGATATATCATCATTTTAGGAGATGCATGGATTATGTGGAGATGGAGGAGAGACATAACTCTTTGATGGAGTTATCACAGCAACCTCTTTCCTCTTGGGGAATGAGAGGGGATCTATCTATGAGCCACTCCCTTAATGTGAACAAAGTATATGGTAAGGATCATGTTTTTATGCATAATGATTTACTTGATGAATATTTGCATTCCTTTATCATAAATGTGTAGCCCATTGCTCCAAATGGGAGAATTATTCCTTATAAACTTCATGATAAAATTGGGGCCATAAACAGTGTTGAGCATGGCCACTCCCTAGGAGGATATAGGGAGATGACATATCATTCAAGGTGTACTCCATTAGCTCTAAACATCACTAACCGTCTCCAAGTATGTGAGAAGACTATGGCAGAAAGTAAGTGATGGGGAAACCACTTATTATATCATTATCTGATGCAGTCAAGAGACATACTATGATGGTTCCACATGTGGTACTATGATCCTCCTCCAGTATTGCATATGGCAGCTTAGGTATCCTTGTTTTTGATCCCATACATTAATGGTGTACTTATTCTTATTGTGGGAATGAATGGAGGAAGGATGCAAGGATTGAATATGCCCATTGGGAGTGATATGCTCCATGCTTCTTATGCCTCATGTTTCTGGGAGAACATTGGGAAAACCATGATTGCTACATTGGATCTTTTTCTTCCTTATGAGGTGATTCATTAGCATCTCAAGAGTACTTCGGAGGAGAATTTTATGGAGGGAATGATTGGGGGAAACTCGGTATATGAGGTGAGCTTATCACATGGAGGTGTCAGCAAGGAAGGAGGAGAAGAGATGCAGCACTCACCTTTACAGTTGCTTGAGGACAAGCAACATTTGGGAGGGGAGGACTGTAATATTCCCAATTAGCTATAAGCTAGTTAGAATATTAAATTTTGTTTTTTCTACTTACTTTGATGAATAATAGGGTATGGAGACCCATAAATATCCTTAGTAGGAATTAAATCACTACTAATGTGAATAGAGATCATCTTAGTAGCTTTATTAATCACCCTTGTGTGAAAAAAGGGGTTGGAGCATGTAGACTAGGTCAACTTTGACCAAATCAACAACGTTGATATGGAAGGAGTGGCATTCATTGTGGGACAAGAGTTTTGGAGGGAAACTCCATGTAGGGAAATAGTGGATTTAATGAGTGGGTACCAAGATGAGGAAGCTCACCAAGAATATAAGGAAGGGGATGGCAGCCAAAGAATATATGATATGGTCTATATGACTACTTACTCTCTTTAGCTATTTAGCGGAGACTGCAGTGCTGTTTAGTACAAGGGTGTTCCTGAGCAGTAATCTCACCTTCATCCTCGGGGGACTTTGAGTGGCCACTCAGGAGAATTATATGCACTATATTTACACATTTCGGCATCAGGCCAAGATCCATACTTCTTTTACAACGTAGTTTCTGTAGAGATTTGTGCTCTGTTGTAGGGTGCAGCAGTGGAGAGTTGATTTGGGTGATTTCTCAGCCATATTTCAGTGGAGGAAGGTTTCATTCCATTGGGAGGCTAGTAAAGAATTCCCTTGAGCTTATTTGTAGCATTTGGCACAAGGCCACATTATTATTATCCCCTAAAACGCATTTTCGGTCTTAGACTACATTATTTTAGGGAGAAGTGCATGGGTGGTTTTAGTACACCATTTGGGGAGAAGGTTTTCCAATGAAGGGATTAGCCTTTCATCTGGAGAGTATATTGGAGGAGGCTTCATTCTATGCTACATCAGATCAGCCACATTTTTCTAGTTATTTTTTTGTAGTGAATCTTCAGCCCTAGGGCTTTGGTTCATTTCTTGTATCTTAATGTATTTTTTGAAAACCCTCTTGGGTTATTTTTGGAGGTTGTTATAGAGACTAGATATTTATCCTATATATCTCTTGAGGCATATATCAGCCATTTATATCATTGCATGTTCATATTATATATATATTCTCATCATGGTCGCACTGTAGCAGCTTTCTGACATTCTGTGTATTAGCAGCACCTCACTCTTGAGGGGATATATTCATTGGAGGCTTGTTGATTCATGTTATATGGTTTGTGCCCATTATATTGTACTATTTTTCTGTTGATATGACTAATAAAATGACTCCATATTGGTCTCTCATAGTTATGCATTGATCTATCACAACTACTTTCCATTGTTATATCTTATATTTATGCTTTCCCCATTTGGGAATATTACAGTTCCACACCATTCACGTCCAAGGTTTTGAATCATTTTTGTACGTTTCAAAAGGAAGCGGTGGGTTTTATGTTTCAAAGCTCCACTGTAACATTAACCGATGCAGTAAAATAGAATGGTCATCATGATAGCCAACAGAGCAATCAGATTATATTATCCAACAACGATTTTCTAAAAAAAAACAACGCCAATTTTGGAAACATTTATAGTGAGCTTTTGAAGCTTTCAGTAACGTATATGATTAGGAAAATTATATCATTTGTTAGATTCAAATTTTGGTAATTGATATTATACATGTGTCATCAGCTTTGTGGTAGTTTTTCTATTTTTAGAAAGAAGCTGGGAGATTCGATCAAATTGAGCGTTTCAAGTTGTAAAGCCATACGAATATCCAGCTCCATATGTTAGCACTCAAAAGGAAAGTAAGAATAGCACGAGTGTCAGACTTGATAGGATTTACACCGGAAAACATATAACGCACCTGATTTTAGGGAATCAAAACAGTGCCAGATGTCTAGATGTCCTTTATAACCCCAATTTTTTTATTTACACATGTCAAATAATGTTAGTCCTTCTATGTTATGTAGTTAACAAGAAAGTAATGGTTAGTTACAACATTGATTGTAATCAGTTAGTAGGATTAGCATAAATACTTCATTTTTCGAAGTATTCAAGGGGGAAAGATGTGTAAGGAAAAACTATTCAATTCTAGAGATGGTTTTCACTCTATTTTAAGTGACAGTTTGCAAAGTAATATAAGAGAAGCTTTTAGGATTCATGTGGTGTACCAAATGGTGAATTTTTCTCCTGTTTAATGTGTCATCTATTGTTTTCCTTTCTTAGTATTTCTGAATTCTAATTGTAGAACGGAAAATGATGAATATGATTTGTTACTAGTGTTGGTGTCCCGTGTTTTGATAGTTTGGAAAATCAAAAGACAAGGCAACATCAGAACCAATCTTTAGAGTTCCGGGATCTAGTCCTCCTATTCTCAGAGAGGGATCTCTCAAATATTTGTTTTCAAAGGTTTATCTTGTGTGCTTTGAGTATGTATTTTAGACTAGTTATTAAGTGCAGGTGTTTGTTTGGTTGGATTGAGTTGATACAACAGAACATGAAAGGTCTAGGAAAGATAGACAGAAAGAGGAAATATCTGGTTCATTGGGCATTGGAGTCAAAATAAGGTCATGAAAAACTCTTCAAGGGATATGGGATATCAAAGGGAAAATCTAACTTGGCCATAGGATCCTTTGTTTTGGAATGAGATGGACATTAATGTTTTGGAAAGAGAAGTTTAATTCTCAACAAAGGGAAATTGAAAGCATAACTTAACAATAAAGAGATATTTGATAGACAGGGCTAACCATAAATTCTACAAATATTCTTTAAGTAAATAATGACTTCAAGACAACTTTTAAAATGAAATCTAAGATTCGGGGAACACCCTATTTCCTCAAATATTTTATTTTAAAGGACTTAGAAAACATAAAAGATTCACTGATAATTGCAATCATAGAAGAGGGAACACCTAAATAACATCTATGCTTACAACTATAAAGACCTTCGAAACAACTGTTCAAGCAATGGCAAAGGGCAAGATCAAAATCAACCTCTTTGATTAACTTAAAACAATGGTACTTCAAAGGGAGACTTCAATAACAGCTTTCAAGTGATAGCAGGCAAGCAGGGAAAACCATAAATAATGCTGAAACCAACTATTTGAGCTATTAAGGAAATAAACGAGCATGAATACTAAAGAGAAGGTTTAAAGCCTCTAAAATACTTCAGCAGAAGAAAACATAAAACAGTGAAGGGTGAACAGGTAAGGTGCTTCCAGGAGTCATTTCTTAGCCTAAAAATTTCAGCCCACTGTAGTAAGAAATTATGGAACATAATGAAAACAGGAGAAAACATTAAACAGTTAGGATACTTCACCAAAAACCAAGCTCAGGGATCCAATGATAGAGCCTTCTCAGGAACAAGCATGCAACAACATCATCAAGACATCCAAGACTTCAATTTGTTCTTCAAATTCAACAGACTTGTATATTTATTTCAGAGAGTTTCAGTATTACAGCTTGTGATCAAACAACAACCAACAATTTCTCATCTTCTACTGAGGTATTTATAGAAGAATGAGGAGGTGAAATCTAACAAAAAGATCTCTTAAGATAATAAATACAGATTCAAGACTTCTCGGCCCTTTGAGGGGCTCGATGGAGAATTGAACAGGTGGACCACTGTATTAATGTTTAAAATTTATGAATTTAAAACTCGATGGGAGTCTTATTTGACTTTGAGGCTCTGTGTAATGTGTGGAGTAACTCTGCAGATATTTCTGCATTGATTTCCTTGCAAAAGTAACTCCCTGGCTGTGCTGGAGGCTAATATCGGATTTTCTTTAATAACTTCAGCCTCTGTTTGAAAGGTTTGAGGAAACAGGTGGCTTTTATGGTAGCTGAGGAATTTATTCGCCTCATTTGAAGCGGTGGCAGCCCTCCTGTCAGTGAAACACTTATGATTTTCTTTAAACTATGTTTTGAGTCGGGGATTAGGCTTTTGATAACCGTCTTAGCCGTAATCCCCGTAATATTGTCTTCAATCTTCATCTTTCGTGCTTTATTTTCAAAACTGATACTCTCTGACTGTTCCTTTGAATAAAACAATGTCTTGTCGATGTGCAGGACCGCACTGGGCTTCCCGGCATCAATGCTCATGAAACATTGACAAAACATGGAATGGAGCCCCGCGGATGGCTTCTCCTCGATGAAACGAAGGCATGAGAATCGTTATTTCCAGCCCTTGGCATTTCTTCGTATAACGATGAAAACCATTGAAAACCTGCACAAAACACGAAATAATTAAGAAATCCTGCGAAAATAGGTTAAAATGCTTCAAATGGCGGAGAAAGGAGCATAGCTGTTGGATGAAAACATCTAACGGTGGAGATCTGTGCAAAAAGGACAAAAGAAGAGCGGGAGAAGAGATAAGGCGTGGTGATTTCCGGACCGTTTGATCCGGACACGTGGACGGTCCAGATTAAATCGGAAGGTCGCAATCGGGGTTTGCAATCAGGGGGGAGCGAGTAAATGGAGCGATTGAATCATGCGACGCGATTATGCGTGGACCGTTGATCTAAAACTCAGATCAACGGTGGGAATTGAATCGGGGTAATCGCAATCGGAGTTGGCAGGTAGGTGCATGCGATTGCGCAATCGGGGAAAGTTGCGATGCGATGATCGGGGGATAGGAGCGATTAAGCGATAGCCGTTGATCTAAGAGTGAGATCAACGGTGGACAACCAATCGGGGGAGTCACAATCAGAAGAGCAAACAAAGAGCATGCGATTTAACTTTTGCGATGCGATTGAAATCGCCGACGCGACGGAGCGATGATCGTTTGATCAGTTTTCAATCAACGGTGGAGATTAGTCTTTATAATATATGGAAAAACCGAAGTTTTTAATATAAAACAAAGGTTTATATGGATCGGGGCGGGATATTTACATGTAAAGGGGGATAGGTGCCTGACTGCGGGGCCTTTAGTTATATGGAACGCAACGGGCCCGGGGCATATAAAACAGAGGCTAATCGCAATCGGGCCATTGGGCCTGGTCCTTTTAATCAACCCATTTTGAAAAATTGCGATGCGATGAGCGCCCTGGGACTTCAATACTTGGTCCCGGGGTGAAGGTTATATGGAATGAAAAAGGGGGCGGGGTTTATATACAGGGGCTCAATCGCATCGGAAAATTTCGATGCGGTCTTTTTGATCAACCCATTTGTATTTAACACGTGATTTGGCTTTTTAAGTCAAAACTTTGGAAAAGTGGGTTGTTGGACTTTACAAAGGAAAAAACGGATCGGGCAAGAAAAATGAAAGGTGTTAAGCGCCGGAGGCGGGCCCACAGGATATATATATATAAAATCGATGCGATCGAGAGTTTTTATAATGCAAAGCCTGATCATATCGCAAGTTTTAAACACAACAACAAAACATATGCGCTCGTTTGATTTTTTCCGATGCGATAAACGCCGGGAGGGGCTTAGCACCTGGTTTCCGGATGTAGGCATATGGGGGAAGTGGTTAGGACTTAGCCCAAGGTGCTTAAGTCAATAGAAAAGACTTGTATTTTTTGTTAAACGTTTCATGATTTTCAAAGGAATTGGGGTTTTCGGAATAGTTAAAAAATGGGTTTTTAACTATGGGTAAGTGATCTTCATAAATGGAAGAAGAGGATTTATGAAAACAAGGGATTTTTGAAGGAGAAAAAGAGGAGAAAATGAAGGTTTTAGAAGAGGGAAAAAGAAGGTCTTTCAGCCGTCTTTCATTTGGAATCAGCAGAAATTTCTGAGTCTTTTGAAGTGTAAACATCAATATAGGATCTGGACAGAGGCATGAGGCCTTCAAGAGTCTTCAAGAGCCAACAGTTTTCAGTAATGAAAAAATTTTCCTTGAAGGCTCAAAACAGATTTAGCCACCTTTTGGTATAACAAAATATTATAGGTGGCTAACAGTGGCTCCACTTGGGGATGGTGCCTTCTTGAAGGCATCAAGAACTTTAGACTTGCATCTTCTGGGAGGCTGATCAATTGCCTCATCCATTGGGCTGCCCTTATTTGATTGAATGATCTTATTTTGCTTTGGAAATGCTAACAACCATGAAAAACAATGGATCTTTCATCAACAAGCTCTCTACCTACCCAATCCTATAGATCTAACATTTTTTCTTCTTAGAGTGCACTTGGATTGGCAAACTCTTTTTACAACATTTTATTCTTTTGAAAGCAGGAAATCTAATCTATTTCTACTCCTTATTTCTCCATGGATTTAGATTAAACAGTTGGATCCATGTGATTCTCTATCTAATCTCCTGTCTATTGGGATTAAACTATCCAACAGACTTTCATTCTCTAAATTCTATACGTAAATTTAAAAAACAGTCAAGTCAAGATTAAGTTGTTTGACTTGCTGTGATTTATGGCATAAAAACAAGCTGCACATAGATTTTTATTTGCAGAAAATTTAAATCAAAATGGAAGGCTTAAGATCTGAAAGTTTTCATCATGGCCTTCTCTTTTCTTCACAGCTCTATTTTTGCTTTTGTTTGAGCTGTCTCTTCCTTGTTCTCTGATTCAGGTCTTGAGTTAAGTAGAACCAGATTTTTTACATCCTCTTGACTTAGAAAATAAAACAGATTTTTGAGTCATCTCTCTTTGGAAACTTAGGTTCAGATTTTGATCATGTTTGAACCTTTAATTTCTATCCTAAACTATCTACTGATAAGCCAAGATTAAACTGTTTTGGCAAATCGAATTCACTATTCCTATCAGCAGAAGATTTAAAACTAATTAGTCAAGATTAAATTGTTTGACTAACTAGAAGTGTGTTTTGTAGGAGTGGCATTTAAGCTTGCACACTTTCAGAATTTGTTTCTCTTTTTTGGCATGGGGCTATGCCTTTCTTGTTTTCATTTCTGCCCTCTTTTCTTTCTTTCTATTGTTTTTGTATTTTTATTTTTCTTACAAGACAAAAATCAACAACTAACTAAATTCTCAAAGGATTAAGCTTTATTGCTTTCCTATCTAACCTAATCTAACTTGGAACATTTACATGTTTTAGCTGATGAACTCTCTTTTCCAGTACAACCAATCTAGCAAATGATTCCACGATTGGTCCTTCTTCATCTCCTTGGGCAGGCTGGACAAACAGGGCCACTCCCATTCTTTTTGTTTTTTAACAGCAGTGCTAAATAATCCTCTTGCTTTTGGTAATATACTACTCCTAATAACCTTTATCCCTTCTTCAAAGATTTTCAAGAAATGAGCATAGGGATCTTGAAATAATACCTGGTTGTGAGTGCTTGGAAGATACGTTTCAACCAGGATCATCTCTTCTTTCTCCACTGGATTAAGGCAAAGATTCTTATGAGGAAGAAAAACTTCCCCACCTTCATTATTATCTGAACTAGAGGATTCATCATATATTGTAGTGTTGTCCTCTTGTAGTCCTGGTATGCTCTGATTCAATGGATTGTTCTCTATGAAGATATCATCATGTTCTTGAGTAGGGGTATCCTTTATTACCTCAACTCTTTCAGGAGGAGGCTCCTCATATGCATCCTGTTCAAGAAATTCCTCTTTCTTCTCAACCCCAACATTACAACTAATAGATATCTGATTCCCAATTATGTGAAAATTATTCCCGATGAATTGGACTGGCTAATTGCTGCTTTCAAGCTGATGATAATGAATTTCATGACACCAATCCACTGCTAGTTGCCCTGCATGACTAGTTTTTGTTTGGAGCTCATCATCATCATTAGATTTGTCAGAAGTTGAAAAATCATTAGTATACACAATTTCACCAATCAAACATATTGGGTTATCATTTTGTTCCTTTAGCTGACCTACACGTTTATTTTCTATTTCAAGACAACAAGATTTAGTAGATAAATGAGCGGGAGTGTTTTGTTCCAATAAATAATTTAGGGCTGACTGTTTATTTAATATTTGATCAATTTCTTCCTCTGTAAAAAGAGAAGGAATGTTTTCTTTTCTTTGGACAGAAGAACAATAGTTCTCTCCCTCTTGTGTTAACTGGTTTTGAGGCTAGATGTCTTCTTGAGCCTCTTCTAGGAAATGATTACTTGTGCTCGTAGGGGAATTTTGAGGATTCTCTTCCTTTTCCTGATCTATCTCAATTTCAACCAACACCTCATGATTTTCATGGTAGTCACTTCGACCATAAGGTTCATGAGTTGTTTCAAGCATATTATGAAGATGCCATTGTCTTTTAATAATCTGAAATGATTCGAAACATAAAGGAAGAAACCCTGGTTGTATTGTCTCTTCTCCTATTTCAGATTTTGTCGGTTCAAAATGACTTATGTTTTCCTCAAGGCACTGCTCACTATGAGCTTTTGCAATCTGGTTATGGAGTTCCCTTAATGGCATAATACAAGAAATAGGTAGGTAATCAGGAGTTTCTTGACAACCTTCTTCATTGCTCTCATTGTAATATTGTTCATCATACCTATTTTGTAGTTTTTGGGTTTGCTCTTGATTCGAAAGGAGTATGGGCTGCTCTAGATCATCAATATTTAAATTGGCCTCATGCCTTTCAAATCTTTTCCCAATTATGTACATCATTTTCTCCATCATGATCAGTAATTTTTCTTTATTAATTTGTTTATAATCTTGCTCATTGTCTAGGTCTTGTAATGGTTGAGTTTTGTATTTAAGGTCACTGTATCTTTTTAACCAGTTCAGAGTCTTCTGCCAGTAGAGTTATTAGGTCTTTTGGGTTTGTGGAGTCGCCAGGTGGAAGATTTTAAAATTTTTTTTCCACCGACAACATGATTGGGTTTGCTCAATGCATTCCCAAGGGAGTCTACACAGACTGGAAGGGTAATGTGCCTACTGGAGGCCAGCGGAGTCACCAGGTGGAAAATTTTTAGCTTCTGTGAAGGCAAAAAAAATTATGGTTCCACCACCATGTTTTTTATGAAGCCAAACTAAAATATTTTTGGGTTTTCTGAGTTTCTATGGTTGTTTGAAAGACTAATGAGTTTATAAGAGCTTGCCAAGCAATTATGAACTCAGTGGTCCCACCGTGATCGCCATTATGTTGGTGTGAGCAGTGGGATAAATCCAGAATGTGTTCTTTATCAAGTTTAGGGCCTAAAGAGCTTTAAGAGATGTTTTCAACTCACCGTATTACTCAATAAGGTCCCACCGTGATCGCCATTATGTTGGTGTCCCGTGTTTTGATAGTTTGGAAAATCAAAAGACAAGGCAACATCAGAACCAATCTTTAGAGTTCTAGGATCTAGTCCTCCTGTTCTCAGAGAGGGATCTCTCAAATATTTGTTTGCAAAGGTTTATCTTGTGTGCTTTGAGTATGTATTTTAGACTAGTTATTAAGTGTAGGTGTTTGTTTCGTTGGATTGAGTTGATACAACAGAACATGAAAGGTCTAGGAAAGATAGACAGAAAGAGGAAATATCTGGTTCATTGGGAATTGGAGTCAAAATAAGGTCATGAAAAACTCTTCAAGGGATATGGGATATCAAAGGGAAAATCTAACTTGGCCATAGGATCCTTTGTTTTGGAATGAGATGGACATTAATGTTTTGGAAAGAGAAGTTTAATTCTCAACAAAGGGAAATTGAAAACATAACTTAACAATAAAGAGATATTTGATAGACAGGGCTAACCATAAATTCTACAAATATTCTTTAAGTAAATAATGACTTCAAGACAACTTTTAAAATGAAATCTAAGATTCGGGGAACACCCTATTTCCTCAAATATTTTATTTTAAAGGACTTAGAAAACATAAAAGATTCACTGATAATTGCAATCATAGAAGAGGGAACACCTAAATAACATCTATGCTTACAACTATAAAGACCTTCGAAACAACTGTTCAAGCAATGGCAAAGGGCAAGATCAAAATCAACCTCTTTGATTAACTTAAAACAATGGTACTTCAAAGGGAGACTTCAATAACAGCTTTCAAGTGATAGCAGGCAAGCAGGGAAAACCATAAATAATGCTGAAACCAACTATTTGAGCTATTAAGGAAATAAACGAGCATGAATACTAAAGAGAAGGTTTAAAGCCTCTAAAATACTTCAGCAGAAGAAAACATAAAACAGTGAAGGGTGAACAGGTAAGGTGCTTCCAGGAGTCATTTCTTAGCCTAAAAATTTCAGCCCACTGTAGTAAGAAATTATGGAACATAATGAAAACAGGAGAAAACATTAAACAGTTAGGATACTTCACCAAAAACCAAGCTCAGGGATCCAATGATAGAGCCTTCTCAGGAACAAGCATGCAACAACATCATCAAGACATCCAAGACTTCAATTTGTTCTTCAAATTCAACAGACTTGTATATTTATTTCAGAGAGTTTCAGTATTACAGCTTGTGATCAAACAACAACCAACAATTTCTCATCTTCTACTGAGGTATTTATAGAAGAATGAGGAGGTGAAATCTAACAAAAAGATCTCTTAAGATAATAAATACAGATTCAAGACTTCTCGGCCCTTTGAGGGGCTCGATGGAGAATTGAACAGGTGGACCACTGTATTAATGTTTAAAATTTATGAATTTAAAACTCGATGGGAGTCTTATTTGACTTTGAGGCTCTGTGTAATGTGTGGAGTAACTCTGCAGATATTTCTGCATTGATTTCCTTGCAAAAGTAACTCCCTGGCTGTGCTGGAGGCTAATATCGGATTTTCTTTAATAACTTCAGCCTCTGTTTGAAAGGTTTGAGGAAACAGGTGGCTTTTATGGTAGCTGAGGAATTTATTCGCCTCATTTGAAGCGGTGGCAGCCCTCCTGTCAGTGAAACACTTATGATTTTCTTTAAACTATGTTTTGAGTCGGGGATTAGGCTTTTGATAACCGTCTTAGCCGTAATCCCCGTAATATTGTCTTCAATCTTCATCTTTCGTGCTTTATTTTCAAAACTGATACTCTCTGACTGTTCCTTTGAATAAAACAATGTCTTGTCGATGTGCAGGACCGCACTGGGCTTCCCGGCATCAATGCTCATGAAACATTGACAAAACATGGAATGGAGCCCCGCGGATGGCTTCTCCTCGATGAAACGAAGGCATGAGAATCGTTATTTCCAGCCCTTGGCATTTCTTCGTATAACGATGAAAACCATTGAAAACCTGCACAAAACACGAAATAATTAAGAAATCCTGCGAAAATAGGTTAAAATGCTTCAAATGGCGGAGAAAGGAGCATAGCTGTTGGATGAAAACATCTAACGGTGGAGATCTGTGCAAAAAGGACAAAAGAAGAGCGGGAGAAGAGATAAGGCGTGGTGATTTCCGGACCGTTTGATCCGGACACGTGGACGGTCCAGATTAAATCGGAAGGTCGCAATCGGGGTTTGCAATCAGGGGGGAGCGAGTAAATGGAGCGATTGAATCATGCGACGCGATTATGCGTGGACCGTTGATCTAAAACTCAGATCAACGGTGGGAATTGAATCGGGGTAATCGCAATCGGAGTTGGCAGGTAGGTGCATGCGATTGCGCAATCGGGGAAAGTTGCGATGCGATGATCGGGGGATAGGAGCGATTAAGCGATAGCCGTTGATCTAAGAGTGAGATCAACGGTGGACAACCAATCGGGGGAGTCACAATCGGAAGGGCAAACAAAACGCATGCGATTTAACTTTTGCGATGCGATTTGAAATCGCCGACGCGACGGAGCGATGACCGTTTGATCAGTTTTCAATCAACGGCGGAGATTAGTCTTTATAATATATGGAAAAACCAAAGTTTTTAATATAAAAAAAGGTTTATATGGATTGGGGCGGGATAATTACATGTAAAGGGGGATAGGTGCCCGACTATGGGGCCTTTAGTTATATGGAATGCAACGGGCCCGAGGCATATAAAACAGGGGCTAATCACAATCGGGCCATCGGGCCTGGTCTTTTTAATCAACCCATTCTGAAAAGTTGCGATGCGATGAGCGCCCTAGGACTTCAATACTTGGTCCCGGGGTGAAGGTTATATGGAATGAAAAAGGGGGCGGGGTTTATATACAGGGGCTCAATCGCATCGGAAAATTTCGATGCGGTCTTTTTGATCAACCCATTTGTATTTAACACGTGATTTGGCTTTTTAATTCAAAACTTTGGAAAAGTGGGTTGTTGGACTTTACAAAGGAAAAAACGGATCGGGCAAGAAAAATGAAAGGTGTTAAGCACCGTAGGTGAGCCCACAGGAGATATATATATATATAAATCGATGCGATCGGGAGTTTTATAATGCAAAGGCTGATCGCATCGCAAGTTTTAAACACAGCAACAAAACATATGCGCTCATTTGATTTATTCCGATGCGATAAGCGCCGGGAGGGGCTTAGCACCTGGTTTCCGGGTGTAGGCATGTGGGGGGAAGTGGTTAGGACTTAGCCCAAGGGGCTCAAGTCCATAGAAAGGACTTGTATTTTTTGTGAAATTTTTCATGATTTTCAAAGGAATTGGGGTTTTAGGAATAGTTAAAAAATGGGTTTTTAACTATGGGTAAGTGATCTTCATAAATGGAAGAAGAGGATTTATGAAAACAAGGGATTTTTGATGGAGAAAAAGGGGAGAAAATGAAGGTTTTAGAAGAGGGAAAAAGAAGGTCTTTCAGCAGTCTTTCATTTGGAATCAACAGAAATTTCTGAGTCTTTTGAAGTGTAAACAACAATATAGGATCTGGACAGAGGCATGAGGCCTTCAAGAGTCTTCAAGAGCCAACATTTTTTAGTAATGAAAAATTGTTCCTTGAAGGCTCAAAACAGATTTAGCCACCTTTTGGTATAACAAAATATTATAGGTGGCTAACAACTAGAGCACCCTATTCTACCTAAGTTTACAATTTTCTATGTTTTCTACTGATTCCAAATCAAGGAATTCTTAATTTCTCCTTGATTTCTGTTGAACCTTACATTGCAGTCTAATGGAGGAATTCTTAATTTCTCCTTAATTTCTACTGGATTCCACTCTTCTTGTGTCGTCCCATTCCATTTTATTCTCAAAGATCCAAAGTAGTATACCTAGCTTGCCCTGTTTCATTCATTCTTGATTACTTCTGTAAACTGGTCACCCAAAACCTTTGACTCCATCGCCCAATGGCCTTTTCCCTTGCTTTCCTCACCAAAGTAATTCAAAAATCCAAACTCTAAACCCATTAACTAGCCTAAAATTCCCAATCTAACAAAGCTATATCTAACATAGAGATCCCTCTCTGGGTTTAGGAGGGATAGATAGTAGGCCATAAGCGGTTTTGATGTTTCCTCCAGGATTCTGTCTTCAACCTAGGAATTATGGAGTGATAACATAATGACGACCATACTAGGGAAAAAAATTATCTTCCTCAGAAAGTACATAAAATTTCAAATCTGATTATTGATGGTGGATATTGACCAGACACAAGAAGCCTAAATTATTCACCTAGCGACTCCATGATTCAAAGAACCGAACTTTTGAGCATTCATGGTGACTCCACAACATGTTGACCAGATTTTCTGCCAAACAAGATGACAAGGTTTGTGGCAGGCCTTTTATCTCGTGAAGATTTAAATGCATTAAGGAATCAATTATCAGAATTTCAACTTGATGGAGATTTTCTAGAGGTTGTCTTTCTTATTTTGAAATCAAGAAATTTTTTTGTTGAAGCTAAAACATGTTTTCTGGAGGTAATTGTTGAATGATACGAAACTAACATTGAACTTTTGAATTCTCAAGTTCAATCATATAATTTCTGAGATCCTAAAGAATTCTTGGAAAATATTCCTTCCCCTAAGAAAAAGGAAATTGTACTACCTTTTGACTTACATATTGAGGATGATTATGCTGTCGAGTACCAAACTGAAGATGTGGTTTCAAGGTTTAATATTGAGGATACAACTGATCAACTAGTCATTGAATGTCTAGAAGCAAATATCATACATCATGCTTTTGTCGATCCTATAGCAGATTATATGGAGGTTATTTTTAGCTCAAATTTTCAAACATGTATTCTCTATAAGGATCAAATACATTAGAAGTTGCCATTACATATTACAACTTTGATTATGTGGACAAACAGTCAAGTTTTCCATTTGTTTCTGTAGCTACTTGGCTGGCTCCATTGGAATTTTTGTATTACCCGATTCAGTAAGATTATCAGTAGATTAGGGTAGGTAGCAGAGTGCAAATAAGCTCAATACTTTGAGCATTTTTCCAACTTTAGTTCCAGATTGATTTTCATTTTTCAGATCAAGTGTGTTCCAGACTCTAGTTTGCAAATAATGTTGATTTCAACTTGAATATTTTCAGCCACAAAGGTTGTAGCAGATCAAGTTGCAGATTTGGGATCAACCCAATGGATTAGGCTACTAGTCTACGGTGTTATTGACACCTCCTGAAGGAGATGCCATCCCCAGTTGGAGCCTCTGTTCGTACCCTATAATCTATAGTATCACAAGGTGACTGATTATTCTTTCATATTTTCAACAACGTTCCATGACTGTCATTTATTTCCAATAAAGGAACTGCTGTAAAAAAGGGAAAAGTGTGTTTATTCTAAGGCTTTGGAAACCCCATTATAGGATAAAGGTGCTCAATGGAATTGCTTCAAATACCTTCAGAACTTATCCTAAAAATATCGCCGAAAATCCCATCTACCATATAAGCCAAATCCATAGTTTAACCCTCCAAAACCCACATATATGAAGTTTTAGGACTTTATATTAAGCCCCCCACCTTAAGTTGCTTGATATATATATATATATATATATGATATGTAACAAAATGAACCTTACCTTACCACGACAAACCTTTATTTCCTTACCACGTCACCCTTTCCCTATCGTATCGTAGACCTTTCCGCTACCCGACCCCACTTTCACATCCACCTTTAACCTCTTATCACTTACCCGGTCATCCGCCTTACCCCGTTTCCATTCGACGATCGACATAGATTTTCGACCCCCCCTCTGTCTTCGAACTTTAACCACCGAGGGGGGCGGTCCGAAATGGGTGGTATCCCTTACCACCATCCCTGCTATGTGTTGCGCCTCTGCTACTTCGCAACCCCCTTCTCTGATACCACCTACCACTCCACTACCCCACCCCCCCCCCCCCCCCCCAAGAAAATTGTTTTTCCCTCCGCTCTGATACCACTACCACTACTCCACTGCGTTGTGTCGGAAACCACCACTGTTGATATATGTCAGCCGACAGACTCCCTCCACCAATGCTCCACATCGACAAACCATCCACCAATCTTCTACTCCACGAAAACCTACTGACTCTTGCCAGTGAAATTGCTCCACGTAACCGTTCTACACCATTCTTGTCCGAGGTCTTCAATCATTATTGTACATTTCAAAAGGAAGTATTAGGGTCTCGTGATTTGGAATATTGGTATACCAAATGACAGGGTAACATGGAACCAGTCTTTGGAGTCTTAGGACCTATCCTTCCTAGACTGAGAGAGGGATCTCTCTATTAGATGCAAGGGATGTGTTCTTGTTTTATTTTGATGGTTTATTTTAGGGTAGTTGTTAAGTGTAGGGTTTGCTGATTATTTTGGTTGGGTAAGATGAACAGGTAGAATAGGTGGAATGAGAGGTCTTTAAGTCATTGGGCTATGGATTCAATAAAAGTCATGAGTGTCTCAATAATGAATCAGAGTGAATAGCAGGGCCAATCTAGCAAGGTTAATGGATCCTTAAGGTAATGTGTGAAGTGGGGTGGACATCAAGTTTTGGAAAGACAAGGTAGAGAAAAGAGCAGTGAAGTATCCTTTGCCATTTCCCCATGAAAATGAAGGTCTTGAATATGATAAGAAAAAGATATTAAGCATGAGATAGGGAAAACCATTTACTCAATGATAATACTTAAACAAATAAATATCCAAGATAAACATTCCAGTGAAACATAGAAAGCATAAGAGCTTATCTAACTTTAGTAAATTCACCTTCAGAATTAGAAAACATATAAGATATCACAATAACTTTAACCAATAAAAGAGGGAACTCCTGAGCATTGTTGATCAAGCTATAAAGAACTCTAAGGCAAGCTGATAGGCAAGGAAAAAGGGCAAGATCAGAACAAGAACTCTTTGAATTAACCTAGCAAGAAATACTTCAAAGAAAGGTTCGAAGACAAAGTTTATATAGTCTCAAATAAGCACGGCTTACCGTGAATAATATTTTTTAACTAGCCTATTAATCCATAAATGAAAGAAACAAGCATAAATAGGCTTGAGGAGAAGTTAAGAATTCCTCAAACACACCCAGCAGAGGAAAACATCAAGGCCATAGCAAACAAGAGGAATAAGGTGCTTCAAGGAGAATTTCTCAACCTATACTTTTTTGTTTTATAGCAACAAAGAAGGATGAAACATAATGACAACAAGAAAACAAGAACAAATTAAGAATACATCACCATTAATCAAGCTAAGGAATCCTACAAACATGCTTCTCCATCATCAATCCAAGCAAGCCATTCATCAACTTCAAAACACCAATTTCTTCTCCAAGCTCATAAAAACCATGTATTTCTCTCAAAGCTCATCAAATTCCAACATTTAAAATGAAGCCCTCATGCTCTATTTATCTTAGCAAGAGAGGGAAAAAACCCTAAATATGGTAGGAAAATGTCAAATTCAACCATAAATGTCATTTATGGCCAAGAGACCATGCAAGGCCCAAGGCACATAATATCCTAAGAAATAAATGCGAAAATAACTTCTTGCACCTACTTCTAGAGTGTTTTTCCTCAAAAAATCAAAAATATCATTTTTCAACAAATGAGTGTGTTTTGTTGACTTTTGGTCCAAAACACACTAAACAGTCCATTTGCGTAGTGCCACTTTCAACAGAAAATAGGGTCTTTTGCAACCAAGGTTTGGACCCCTTCCTGATGTCATATTTGTCTCCGTGATGGCTCGTTCGAAAGCCTGATGAGTATACTTTCCAAAAATACTTGAATTTTCTAGATCCAGCTCCCATAGCCTAGTCACAAATTCAAAAATATCCAAACTATCATTTGCGCAGCGCCAGGCCCAAAATAGTGGTAGAAAGGTGAAAAAAGAGGGATTTTTTGACCTTTTGAGGGGTCAAACCTACTCCAAATCATCTGAAACTTGGTGAGCATAATTTAATAGGTGTGAGAAGCCCAAAAAATTCAAGTTTTTCTCCTGAATATGCTCCATGTATTAGCTTAGCGCCAATGGCACTGCACTAATGTGCCTTAAAAATATCAAAAAACAAAAAATGCTCCAAATTTGCTCAAAATTGGTGGAGACCTCCCTCATGGGGTTTAAGAAGCCTATATAAAATCTTAAGGCGAGATTTCAAGGTTTAATTGGCCCTTTCCTCTTTTTAGTGTTTTTTTTTAATTTCAATGAGAGCCTCTTTGTCACTGTGATTTTTCTCATTAGTATCAGTGCAGCCTTTGGTTTCTGCATTCTCCTTACTGTCTTCATATTTTTCCTTGTCCTCTTCTTAATTTTCTATCTCTGCCTACTCACTTTCCTCCTCATTTTCTATTTTTGTGTTTTGGCCTCACAGGCACTTGCCCTCTTTCACTACTGACATTATCTTTTGTTCCTGACATGGTAATCAGGGCTAATGGTGGGTAGACTTGGGCAAGAGGAGTACAATGAAAATGGTAGTGAGGGTAATTTCTGTGAAGGAGTGGTGTGGAGGCTAGGTTTCTTAGGATTGAGTATCTTTGTAGCTTTTAGGAGGCCTTCTCAAAAGTGGATTGCAGTCACCCTAACTCACTCACCCTCATATGGCAACAAACTGATTTCAAGGAGGTTCAGAAACAAAGGCTCATTTGCAAGCAGGACTTAGGGTTTACCTCACTTAGGTTTTGAACACTTAAAGCCCCAAAATACTTAAAATTTATGGAAAATTTCTTTTGGGAGAAGTAAAGGAGGTTACTTACCAATTTTTTGGCTCTTTGTAAATTTTTGGAAATCAAATGGAGGACAAAATTTGAGCTTGAGGCAAGTTTTTTCTTGTTTTGGAGGCTCCTTGAATTTGTGCAGCACCTTGCCTGTGTTTTTGGGTCAGCCCGTTAGCGCAGCGAGGATAGGCTTGCCTGGGGGTTAGCGCAGCGCAAGGCGCGTGCAATATTTGTCAGTCTCCAGGCGAGTTGGGCCCACGTTTGTGCAACACCCAAGATTTGCGTAGTGCTGAGGCTGATTAGCGCAGTGCAGTTCAATTTTGAACAGGCGGAGGGCTGGTTAGCGCAGTGTCGCCCTATATTTGCATAGAACCAGTGATTTGCACAGCGCCAACAAACTTGCCCATAAAATGGTGAAAAACACTTTTTTTTTCTGCTGAAACTTTATTTTCTCCACGAAGTGAAAATGAGTTTAAAATTAAATTAAAATACCTTTATACCCCTTGAGAGAGATAAATTAAAATTATAAACCCACTCTTACCATGTTTTTTCAATTTTTTTATCATTTGACTGATACCCTTTATATCTTTTGCAAGGGTTTTGAAAGCTTTATCAAGGCATATTTCTTCTTTTTGTGGTGATGGCTAGCTGAGGGGATTTATATGTCCTTTTCATCCTTTTTTACCTTTGAAAGTCTGAGCACTTATTCAAACTTTTTTTGGCATGCATTTGACAAACTGAAAATATTGTTCTTATCCCTTTTGACATTTTTGGTTGCAGGTGACCTGAAACATGTCCCTTTACCTCCTTACTAATTTCAGTAACATATTTGTTTTGAAAAATAATTTTAAGCAACCATATCATTCCATGTGTTACCTTTGCCACTTCTGATTTTCCACAGGTGCCTACAACACATTTTCCTTTGGTCTTCTTAGTCCCTTTTGGAGCTTTGAGACCTCATTTTCTCCACAGTGAACTTATGCTCAGCATGATTTTCTTCTTTGGCACTTTACCTCATTCTTTCTTTGTCTTGACCATTTTGAAGACCTTTGACTGTAATTTTGAAAGCTAGGGCTCCCTCGTACTGATTTTCTTTACCATCTCTCCCTTTGGTGCAGTGAAGTAGTGCTATTTGGAGAAACCCTAGAGGGTACATTGGATATCCTTTGAATGCCTTTTGATGTTTATGAAGGAAGACTTATCATATTTATTTTACCTGTTCTGTCCATCCTTCCAAAATCTTATGTTTTAGGGCTGTTAGAGAAAAATAAGCAGTGTTGTCTTCTAAGTTCTCTATAGCCCTTTCGAGTTCATTCATTTATGTTTAGTTCACCTCACCTTTTTCCGCTATCCATTCATGCTTTCTCAATATATTCAAACATTTGTGACTGTGTTGAGGTGTCTTCTATCCTTATGGTCCTTGTGATGTTTCTTTGCTTGGTGACACTTTCTTGGCAATCAATCACAAAACCCTGATTCTCTTTAAACATAGGTTTGTTGCCTTTCCTTATTGTGGATGTCTTCTTGCGATGATTTCACCTTATTACCTTACCTCTTTTATGATGATGACAATATTGATCATTTTTGTAGAAATGTGAACAAGGTAAGCTATTCCTTGCAAAAAAAATTCTTTTGCCAAGGACGCCTTTCTTGAATGGTTTTTGATCAGTTTTGGACAAGTTACTTGACCCTCTTCTTCTTTGAATGCAACCTGGTGGATGAATTTTAGCCTTGGGGTGAGTTCTTTCCTTGTTTGAGGAGCCTCTGCATTAGCGCAATGTCGGGAAGTCCTACCCATGGATTATCGCAGCGCCGGGCAGTCCTGCCCGTGGATTAGCGCAGCGCCGGGCAGTCCTGCCCATGGATTAGCGCAACACCACTTATTTATGCAGTGCCAAAAAGGGTCAACTTGCAAAAAAGTTTTTAGGACCTTAAAAAAGTTGGATTTGGGTCTGTGATAGCTCGTTTGAAATATTAACCTATATAATTTCCATATATACCATTATTTTCCCTTATTGGAGTTTAACTTCACTATAAAAAGCTTAGTTTCCCAAGACTGGTCAAAACGTGCTAAGTGATGTTGCAGAAATGCAGATTGCTGGTGCAGACAACTTTTGGAGGCCTTTCTTAACTCCCAATTGAGCTCAGGATAGCTCATTGGAAATATATTCAAGTCTAGTTGTCTTTTTACTCATCAAGGAAGTCATTGGGACACTCCAGCTATGAGAAAACCTGATTTTCCCAAGGTCACTCCAACAGTGCAGAAATTCTCCTGGGACACGTGTATTTTTTATATTTCTCCCAAACCATGATACCTGTGTAAAAAATGAAGGATTTTTTTCTTCTTGGGCTAATATTGGAAAAAAACCTCTCTTACTTTTGTCAAATTCATCTCTGTTTGGTCAAAAACACAATTTGAAGAAAAACAGGCCGTAGGTGTGACACATGGCTTGTCTCTTAGAATGAATTCTTGGAAAATGATGGAGACTTGATGCTTATGAGTTGGTATGGACTTAATCTTGTTGAAATGATCTATCAAATGAATTATTTTCTCTTATCCCTCCTTTTCATACCAAACCCTAGCTTAGTTGGAAGAGGGAATTAGGGTTTGGTGTATGGGATTTAGGACTGCCTTGTAGAGGGAGGGAAATGAAGGGGTTAAGGGTTGTCTAAATTCTTGAGGAAATTTTGGGGGATAGTGATAGATGTTAGAGAGTAGGGGAAAGTTGAATTTCAAGAATTGAGTGAGGGGAAAGGGTCCAAAAGGGAAAAACACAGGCCTAGTCTCGAAAAGTGTCAAATTGTAGCAATGGGCTAGGTTTTGTAGAAAAATGATGAGTTTGAGGGATAGGAGTGATGGGAAGTGTTTATGAAGGTATATTAAGGATAGGAGGAGGTGTAAGAGCATCAAGATACAAGTCTTGTTGATTTTTAACCATGGAGGTCATGAAACCAAGAAAAATTCCCTTAAAAACCCTAGATGGACAATGGAGGAGTTAGGCAAAACAAAATAGAGGGATGAGGCCAAAGGTGGAAAAACATAGTGATAATGAGTGGCATTAGCCCATGATGGGTCCTTTGGGAGTAGTGATCTGACCTTGACATGATGGGATGATGAAATAGTGAAAAATTATCCTAAGGATAATGAAGGCAGTGAGATTTCTAGAACTCACAATGTTCATGAACTTTTTTTCTAGAAATCTAAGATAAATATTTAGTCATCCATGAGAAGAAAAAATTACTGATGACTAACAATGGCTCCACTTGGGGAGGGAAGCTCCTTTTCAGGAGGTGTCCAGAACTTCAAATATCTTGGTTTTATGAAGACCAGTGCCTCATCCATTGGGCAACTTTTTACTTCTTTTTCATTTGCGGATGCGTCTTTGAAGTTGTGATCTCAATAATCTGAAAAACATGGTTAGCTCAACTTCATCTATACCTACCCAACCTACTTGCCTAACATTTTTTTTCACTTGGGTGCACTTGGACTGGAAAACCCTTGACATCATTATATTTTGAAAGAGTAAAAAACTATCTATTTCTACCCTTATTACTTCCAAGAGTTCATATTATGCTAATGAACTCTTTCATTCTCTACCTATCTACTGAACTGTCAAGATTAAGCTATTTGACAGGATTCATTCACTAAGATATAAACATGAAATTGAAAGCATGGTTTAAATCAATATTAGGCAATCTGACTTACCATGGGTTTGTGGCATAAGAACAAGCTGCACACAAATATTATTTTTGTACAAAATAAGACTTCAGGAAACATAAGGGCTATGATAAATCATGTGTTAAGCATCCCTTTTTCCTCTTTGGTTCAAATTTGAGCATGTGAAACCAGTATCTTTCATTCCTAATCTATATTTTGACATGTCATGTTTGAATGATTTGACAATCTCTCTTTCACTAACTTATTGGAAATAAATTGAAAACATGTTCAGCCATGATTAGGCTAGATGACTGAACAATACTTTTTGGCACGAGTAGTGGCATTTAGGCTTGCACACTTTCAGCATTACTATTTTTTGGGTATGGGGTTGTACCTCTTTTCAAATATGCCCTCTTTTTTCACCTTTTCTCTATTTTTGTGTTTTCCTTTTCAAAACAATCTATAGCTAAAATATGCTCAAAGGTTGAGCTTATTTGCATGCCTATCTATCCTAAGCTAATTTTTACATGATATACATTCAACTGGTGAACTCTCTTTTCCAATACAACCAATCAAGCAAATGATTGCATGAGGGATCTTTGTTCAACTCTTTGAGGGTACTGAAAAAATTAAAAGGCCGCTCCCAGGTTACTTGTGTTTGAACAGTAGTGCCTAAAATCTTGAAATTATGCATCGAACTGATCTTGACATGTTTTAATCCCTCTTCAAATGTCTCTAACAAATCAACAAAGGGATCTTGAAACAATACCTGAATGTGAATATTCGAGAGATAAGCGTGATCCAGGACTGCTTCTTTCTCCACTTGGCTGAACTTGGTACTTTTTTGGGAAAGAAACTTTTCCTCTTCCTCATGATCATCTAAACTGGTAGACTCATCATAGATTGCAATGTTATCCTCTAGAAAACCTGTTAGGTTCTGATAAAGTGGGATGAGTTCTGTGTGAAAACCACCATGTTGATGAGTAGGAGCACCCCTTGGCAAAAAATATTCTTGAGAAAGAAGTGCAGCAACTTTCTTGTGATAATTAATTTCCTTGCCTTCATCTGCAATTTGTAATTCAAAGGAACTTGGTGGCTGCAAATCTAGAGTTAAGGAGGATTCCATGTCCCAAATTATTTCCTCAACCATTTTAGGAGAAGGCTTCTCATTGAAAACTTGCTCAAAAAGTTCATCATCCCCCTCAACCTCAACATCAAAACCGAAAGATTGCTGATTTCCAATTACATGAAAGTTATTTCTAATGGACTGAAGTGAAGCAGAGCAAAGAGTTAGAGACTCCTCACTTACTTGTAAACTCTCAAGGCTTTCCTCATCAATGTCATAGGTGACCTATATTGGCTGCTTACTTTTTTTAAGCTGATGATTGCGAACTTCATCCCACAAATCAACTGTTGATTGCTCTGCAAGGTTAGTTACTGTTTGGAGGACATCATCATCAGACTAATCAAACTTTGGAAAATCATCAACATAAGTAACATCACCAATCAAACATATTGGATTGTCAGTTTGTTCTTCTTTGAGTTGATCTACAAGTTCACTTTCTGATGTATGGTAGATGGGATTGGTAGGAGAATGAACAAAAAAAAAAATTCACATAAAGGCTTAGAGGCTCTCTGCATGTTTAGAAACTGATTTATTTTTTCTTCAGTTAAAAAAGGAGGCATTTTTCTTTGGAAATAACTACAAAAATTATCTTTCTCTTCTGAAAGTTGATTGAGAGGCTGAATGTCTTCTTGAGTCTCACCTAGAAGAGATTATGAATCATCACTTGTGTTTTTAGAGAGATCCTGCAGGTGTTCTTTCATTTCTTGATTGGTTTCATCCTCTATCAACTTTTCTTGATTTTCATGATAGTTACTTTGAGCATGAGATTCATAAGTTGTCTATGATAGGTTCTCAGGGTGCCAATTTCCATTTAAAATCTGAAATGAATTGAGGCATAAGGGTAGAGACTCTAAATGTGTTGACTCCTCCTTTTTTTCCAGATTTTGTGATTTCAAGATGACTAATTGATTCTTTAGAGCACTCCCCTCTGTTTTTATTTGCAACTTTCTTGTAATGCTCTCTTAATAGTGAAGCACAAGATGTAGGAAAGTAACTAGTACCTACTTGGCAACCTTCTTCATTTTCTTCTTGGCAACCTTGCTCATTATTCATATTCTTTTTGTTGTTCTTGTCTTGTAGTGATTGAATTTGTTCTTCCCAAGGAAGAAGTATAGATTTTTTTGAATAAGCAGCACCAACCTTAACCTTGTGTTTTTCTCCTTTCCTGTCAAGTAGATGCATCAGTTTGCTAAATGTATCTATCAACATCTCTAGCTTTTCCTCTCTGTTCATACTTGGATCCATCTTTTTTTATCAGAAAGAGGTCACTGCATCTTTTCAACTAGTCTATATTTCTCTACCAATGGATTCATTAGGTCTATTGAGGGTTGTGGAGTCACCAAGTTGAAGATTTCAACTTTTCTATCCACCATCAACATGATTGGGATTTCTTAATGCATTCCCATGGGTGTTTATGAGAACTAGTGGGGTCAACAGGGCTACTGAAGACTAGTGGAATCGCCAGGTGGATGATTTTTACTGTTTTAAGGATGTTCTTGCTGTCCACCATCAACAACTAAATACCAATCTAAGGATGTTTGTGAGTTTTCTAAGATCTAAGGATTACTTAGTTTGTCACTAACTCAGAAGGTCCCACTGTGATCGCCAAAATGTTAGTGTGGCGATGAGGTGTCAGATTTCACCAGATACTATTTTTCAAGGGTTTCTAAATCTTTTAAGGAATACTTAAGCAAGAAATTACTTAGAAGGTCCCACTGTGATAACCAAAATGTTAGGGTCACGTGACTTGGCAGATTCGTATACCAAATGACAGGATAACATCAAACTAGTCTTTGGAGTTCTAGGACCTAGCCTTCCTGGACTCAGAGAGGGATCTCTCTATTAGATGCAAGGGATGTGTTCTTGTTTTCTTTTGATGGTTGATTTTAGGCTAGTTGTTAAGTGTAGGGTTTGTTGATTGTTTTAGTTGGGTAAGATGAACATGTAGAATAGGTGGAGTGAGAGGTCTTTAAATAATTGGGCTATGGAGTCAATAAAAATCATGAGTGCCTCAATAATGAATCAGAGTGCATAGCAGGGCCAATCTAGCAAGGTTAATGGATCCTTAAGGTAATGTGTGAAGTGGGGTGGACATCAAGTTTCGGAAAAACAAGGTAGGGCATAGGGCAGTGAATTATTCTTTGTCATTTACCCATGAACAATAAGGTCTTAAATATGATACGAAAAATATATTAAGCATGAGATAGGGCAAACCATTTACTCAATGATAATACTTAAACAGATAAATATCCAAGATAAACATTCCAGTGAAACATAGAAAGCATAAGATCTTATCTAACTTTAGTAAATTCACCTTCAGAATTAGAAAACATATAACATAGCACAATAAATTTAATCAATCAAAGAGGGAACTACTAAACATTGGTGATCAAGCTATAAAGAACTCTAAGGCAAGCTAATATGCATGGACAAAGGGCAAGATCAGAACAAGAGCTCTTTGACTTAACCTAGCAAGCAATACTTCAAATAAAGTTTCCAAGATAGAGTTTAGATAGTCTCAAATAAGCAGGGCTTACCATGAATCATATTTTTTAACCATCATATTAATCCATAAATGAAACAAACAAGCATAAAGAGGCTTGAGGAGAAGTAAAGAATTCCTCAAACACACCCAGTAGAGGAAAACATCAAGGCCATAGCAAATAGGAGGACTAAGGTGCTTCAAGGAGCATTTATCAACCTATATTTTTCTATTTTATAGCAACAAAGAAGGATGAAACATAATGAAAATAGGAAAACATGAAAAAATTAAGAATACATCACCATTCATCAAGCTAAGGAATCCTGCAAACAAGCTTCTCCATCATCAGTCCAAGCAAGCCATTCATCAACTTCGCAACACCAATTTCTTCTCCAAGCTCATAAAAAACATGTATTGCTCTCAAAGCTCATCAAATGCCAACATTTACAATGAAGCCCTCATGCTCTATTTATATTAGCAAGAGAGGGTAAAAGCCCTAAATAAGGTAGAAAAATGTCAAATTCACCCGTAAATGTCATTTATAGCCAAGAGACCATGCAAGGTCCAAGGCACATAATATCCTAAGAAATAAATGCGAAAATAACTTCTTGCACCTAATTCTAGAGTGTCTTTCCTCAAAAAATTCAAAAATATCATTTTGCAATAAATGAGTGTTTTTTGTTGACTTTTGGTCCAAAACACACTAAACAGTCCATTTGTGCAGCGCCACTTTCAGCAGAAAATAGGGTCTTTTGCAGCTAAGTTTTGGACCCCTTCCCGATGTCGGATTTGGCTCCCTGATGGCTCGTTGGAAAGCCTGATGAGTCTAAATTCCAAAAATACTTGTAGTTTGCAGATCTAGCTCCTGTAGCCTAGTCAAAAATTCAAAAATCTCCAGACTCTCATTTGCGCAGTGCCAGGCACAAAACAGTGGCAGAAAGGTGAAAAGAGAGGGGTTTTTGACCTTTTGAGGGGTCAAACCTACTCCAAATCATCTGAAACTTGGTGAGAATAATGTAATAGGTGTGAGAAGCCCAAAAATGTCAAATTTTTCTCCTTAAGATGCTCCATGTATTAGCGTAGCACTAGTGGCGCTGCGCTAATGTGCCTTAAAAATCTCAAAAAACAAAAAATGCTCCAAATTTGCTCAAAATTGGTGGAGTCCTCCCTCATGGGGTTTAAGAAGCCTATAGAAAACCTTGAGGAAATATTTCAAGGTTTACTTGGCCCTTTCCTCTTTTGAGTGTTTTTTTGAATTTCAATGAGGGCCTCTTTGTCATTGTGATTTGTCTCATTAGTATCAGTGCAACCTTTGGTTTCTGCATTATCCTGACTCTCTTCACCTCTGTCCTTGTCCTCTTCTTCATTTTCTATCTCTACCTCCTCACTTTCCTCTTCATTTTCTCTTTTTGTGTTTTGACCTCACAAGCACTTGCCCTCTTTCACTACTGACATTATCTTTAGTTCCTGACATGGTGATTAGGGCTAATGGTGGGCAGACTTGGGCAAGAGGAGTAAAATGAAAATGGTAATGAGGGTAATTTCTATGAAGGAGTAGTGTGGAGGCTAGGTTTCTTAGGATTGAGTAGCTTTGTAGCTTTTAGGAGGCCTTCTCAAAAGTGGATTGCAGTCACCCTAACTCGGTCACCCTCATATGGAAACAAACTGATTTCAAGGAGGTTCAGAAACAAAGGCTCATTTGCAAGCAGGACTTAGGGTTTACTTGACTTAGGTTTTGAACACTTAAGGCCCAAAAATACTTAAAATTTATGGAAAATTTCTTTTGGGAGAAGTAAAGGAGGTTACTTACCAATTTTTTTGCCTCTTTGTAAATTTTTGGAAATTAAATGGAGGAAAACATTTGAGCTTGAGGCAAGTTTTTTCTCGTTTTGGAGGCTCTTTGCATGTTTGCAACTCCTTTCTCATGTTTTCGGGTTCGCCCATTAGCGCAGCGCTGACAAGCCTGCCTGAGGGTTAGAGCAGCGCCGAGAGCGTGCAATGTTTGCGGCCTCCATGCGAGTTGGGCCCGCGTTTGCGCAGTGCCCGAGATTTGTGTAGCACCGAGGCTGATTAGCGCAACACAGTGAAATTTTGAATGGGAGGAGGGTTGGTTAGAGTAGCGCCAGCCTGTATTTGCATAGCACCAGTGATTTGCGCAGCACCAACAAACTTGCCAAAAAATGGTCAAAAAAATTGTTTTTTCTGCTGAAACTTTCTTTTCTTGACCAAGTGAAAATGAGTGTAAAATGAAATTAAAATACCTTTATACCCCTTGAGAGAGATAAATTAAAATTATAAACCCACTCTTACCATGTTTCTTCAATATTTTTGTAATTTGACTAATAACCTTTATATAATTTGTAGGGGTTTTGAAAGCTTTCTCAAGGCATCTTTCTTATTTTTGTGGTGATGGCTAGTTGACGGGATGTATATGTCCTTTTCATCATTTTTACCTTTGAAAGTTTGGGAACTTATTCAAATTGTTTTTGGCATGCATTTGACAAACTGAAAATACTGTTCTTATCCCTTTTGGCATTTTTGGTTGCAGGTGACCTGAAACATGTCCCTTTACCTCCTTACTGACAAAGAATTTTAAGCAACCATATCATGCCATGTGTTACCTTGGCCATTTCTGATTTTCTGCAGGTGCCTACAACACATTTGCCTTTGGTCTTCTTAGTCCCTATTGGAGTTTTGACACTTAATTTTCTCCATAGTCAACTTATGCTCAGCATGATTTTCTCCTTTGGAACTTTACCTCATGCTTTCTTTGTCTTGACCATTTTGAAGACCTTTGGTTGTACTTTTGAAAGCTAGGGCTCCCTCATACTGATTTTATTTACCATATCTCCCTTTGGTGCAGGGAAGTAGTGTTGTTTGGAGAAACCCTAGAGTGCACCTTGGATATCCTTTGAATGCCTTATTTTGTTTATGAAGGAGGACTTATCATATTTATTTGACCTATTCTATCCATCTTTCCAAACTCCTAGGTTTTAGGGCTGTTAGAGAAAAATAAGCAGTGTTGTCTTCTAAGTTCTCTATAGCCCTTTCAAGTTCATTCATTTATGTTTAGTTCACCTCACCTTTTTCTCTTATTCATTCATGATTTTTGAATATCTTCAAACATTTGTGACTGTGTTGAGGTGTCTTCTTTCCTTGTGGTCCTTGTGATGTTTCTTTGCTTGGAAACATTGTCTTGTCAATTAATCACAAAACCCTGATTCTCTTTAAACATAGGCCTGCTGCCTTTCCTTGTTATGGATGTCTTCTTGTGATTATTTAACCTTATTACCTTACCTATTTTATGTGGATGACCATATTGATCATTGTTGCAAAAATTTTAACAAGGGCAGCTATTCCTTGCAGAATTTGTGCTTTGGCCATGGAGGCCTTTCTTGAATGGTTTTTTATCAGTTTCTGAAAAGTTACTTGACCTTGTTCTTCTTTGACTGAAGCCTGGAGGATTAATTTTAGACTTGGGGCAAGTTATTTCCTTTCTTGAGGAGCATCTACATTAGCACAGTGCCGAGCAATCATGCCCATGGATTAGCACAGCACCGGGCAACCCTGCCCATGGATTAGCGCAGCGCCAAACGAGGTTCAACTTGCAGATAAGTTGTGAGGACCTTCCCGAAGTCAGATTTGGGCCTCTGATAGCTCGTTGGAAATAATAACCTGTATAATTTCCAAAAATACCATTTTTTTCCCTGATTGGAGTTGATTTTCCTTTTCAAAAGTTGAGTTTCCCAAGACTGGTCAAAAAGTGTTGAGTGATGGTGTAGAAATGCAGAGTGCCGGTGCAGACAACTTTTGGAGGCCTTCCTTAACTCCAAATTGAGCTCAGGATAGCTCATTGGAAATATCTTCAATTATATTTGTATTTTGACTCATCAAGCAAGTCATTTGGGCAATCCAGCTGTGAGAAAACCTGATTTTCCCAAGGTCACTCCAGCAGTGCAGAAATTCTCCTAGGACACTTGTATTTTTTATATTTCTCCCAAACCATGATACCTTTGTAAAATGGAAGGATTTGTTTCTTCTTGGGCCTATATTGGACAAAAACCTCTCTCAATTTTTCCAAATTCATCTTTTTTTGGTTAGAAACATAGTTTGAAGCAAAAGTGGCCCTAGGTGTGACACATGGCTTGTCTCTTAGAATGAATTCTTGGAAAATGATGGAGGCATGATGCTTATGAGTTGGTATGGAATTATGCTTGCTGAAATGATATATCAAATGAATCCTTTGCTCTTATGCATCCTTTTCATACCAAACCCTAGCTTAGTTAGAAGAGGGAATTAGGGTTTGGTGTAGGGGATTTAGGACTACCTTGTAGAGGGAGGGGAATGAAGGGGTTAAGGGTTGTCTAAATTCTTGGGGAAATTTTTGGGGATAGGGATAGATGTTAGAGCATAGGGGAAAGTGGAATTTCAAGAATTGAGTGAGGGGAAAGGGTCCAAAAGGGAAAAACATAGGCCTAGTCTCGAAAAGTGTCAAATTGTAGCAATAAGCTAGGTTTTGTAGAAAAATGATGAGTTTGAGGGATAGCAGTGATGGTAAGTGTTTATGAAGGTATATTGAGGATAGAAGGAGGTGTAAGAGCATCAAGGTACAAGCCTTGTTGATTTTTTACCATGGAGGTTGTTAGGGTCCCGTGATTTGGCTGATTGGCAAGCCAAATGACAGTGTAACATCAAACCAAGCTTTGGAGCCCAAGGACCTAGCCTTCCTGGACTCAGAGAGGGCTCTCTCTATATGTGTAAGGAAAAACTGTGTGTTTTCTTATTGTGTTATGATTTTACGCTAGTTATGAAGTAAGTTTTTTGGTTTTTTAAGTTGTGAGGGATGAAACTGATCAAAGATATAAAATAGATAACAAGATGTTAGATTAACTGGGCTATGGGGTCAAAAGGTCAAGAAAGCTATTAGATGATGATACAAGGCTGTTGAAGGGCCGATTTGATTCAAGGTAGAAATGATCTTTGGGCAAAATGGAGTAAATGGACATCAAGTTTGTGAACAACAAAGAGTTTCAAGCATAACTAGTTCAATAGATAACATAAAAATGGTAGGGAAAACCATTAATCATGCAAAATGTAACTACAAGCTAATCAATACATAGAAATAAACATTCAAGCCATGCATAGAAGTATAAGACCCTCTAACTTTGGGAAATGGCTATCAGACTTTGGGGAAAACATTTAAGGAAGACAAACAACTTAACTTACTATGTCGGAACGCCTAAAAAAAGTACTTCAAGTTATTGGGCACTTTGAACAACAAGATTTTCATAGTTTTAGGCAAAGGGCTAGATCGAAACTAGGCCTACTTGGTTCAACAAGATGATATTCTAATCAGTCAAAGAGAAATTTCATGGATGGAACTATAGCTAGCCATAGGTAAGCAGGGCGTACCGTAAGTCATACTTAGCATGTATAGAACTATGAATGAAACAAGAAAAAATGTCCTCAAGTTGTTAAAGAGAAGTTAAGAATTCTTTAATGCAACTAAGGAAGAAGAAAACATGAAAGCTATGAAGATTCAGGAAATTTGAGGTGCCTCCATGGGCATATCTCAAATTTGTTCTCTACTGATCTATAGCAAGCAAGAAACATGTATCATGAATGAAAACTAGAAGACAACAACAAAGCAAGAGACACTATACCATTCTACCAAGTCATGGAATCCATCAACAATCCTTCATCATCCATCCAAGAACATCCAAGAGGCAATCCAAAATCATAACACAAGTATTTTCTTCCAAAGCTCATATGACCATATATTGCTTCTCTTCTCAAGTTCAGCCTTCTATTACAATGAATCCTCTTGGAATATATAGGCCAAATAGGAGAAAAACCAACCAAGGCAACTAGCTAGCCATTGGTTCAAAATAAATATCTAAACTTGTCCTTGAGGCTTTGCAAAGCCCAAGGCACAAAATATCTAATAAATATCTAAACTTGTCCTTGAGGCTTTGCAAAGCCTAAGGCACAAAATATCTCATAAAATATCTAGAAAATGCTAAAAAAGGAAAAATAATTGACTTTGCATCATTTTCCATGTGCAAAAATAGCTAAACGCACATTTGGAAAAAGCAATTTTTAAAGGTTCAAATTTTACAAAAATATTCAAAATTTACATCAACAAAAGGTCCCCTGACTTGCCGACAACATTTGACAGCCTTCCCGATGTCGAAATGAGGCTCATGATAGCTCGTTGGAAAGCTCTGAGTGTCTACTTTCTGGAACAACCAAAATTTGCCCAATCCAATGCCTGAAATTTCTTCAAAAATAGGATTGTGTATAAAAAACCAGAAAATAAACCTTGCTGATAGATGGGGTAGCATGTTGAAAAAGTGAGTGTTTTTTGTATCTTTGGGGGACCAAAACAACTTCAAATGCTCCAAAATTTTTTGAGTAGATGCTCTTGAATTTAATACATCCAATGGTACCACTCTCAAGAGTTTAGGATGCTCCAAACTGAAATGGTGGCACCCATGATTTTATGCAATTAGGCCCAAAAATGCCGAAAGACAAAAACATGTCAAAATTTTCTCAATTTTGGTGAGCAAGTCCCTCGAGGATTTTTAGAAACATTTCTAGAATCTCAGGCCAAAATTCCAAGTCCTGATGTGTCTTTCTTCACTTTCAGTGTCGGGCGCCCTTTTTGGGTAGTTTTGAGCTTTTCTTGGTTTTCCTCCTTTGTTGCTTGGCATTCTAGCTTTGGTGAAGAAGTCATGGCCCCTTGCCCTCTGCTTGTAGATGAAGGAGGTGCTTTCAAAACCCTCTGCTTATAGATAAAGGAGGTTTCTTTGGTCTTCAAACCCTCTACTTATAGATGAAGGAGGTTTCTTTGGTCTTCAAACGCTCTGCTTATAAATGAAGGAGGTTCTTAGTCATGTCATATCAACAGCCTCTTGACAGTGTTGTTTTTCTTTCACTGTTCTTTCAGGCTTCGAATGTGGTCGCAAGAGCTTGATGAAAAACTCTTTGCACTGTAGCTGTATCCCAGGCTCAAGATCACATTGAGAAGCAGCTGTCTTCTCATGTGGCGCCAACAATTGTCTTCTGAGATGCTGGTATGTTTCTAGTCCTTGAAAGATCCATCAAACACTGTAAAACTCCTAAAATCAGCTTGAGATTATGGTCTATGTATTGATGAGACTTAAGGGTGTATCAGTGGCGCGACTTAGGGCTGTGACCAACTTTATTAGCAGAGTGGGAGGTCTGTTATGACTGGTCTATAGTAGATGGAGGTTTTTTGGCTCTTGGATAGTTTTCCAAGGGTGAAATGTCTTAAAGCGCCACTTCCTAACTTAGGGGAGGTTGTTTGAACAGATTTGGATTGTTTCTTTAGAACTGATGGTCAAACTAGTATGGTTGAGGTTAAGTAGGATTTGATAATGAGGTTTCATCTCGTCATGGGCGGACTGAAAAGGTAGGAAGGCAAAAAAGTTTATGGGGGTTTTCTAGATGACAAATTGACATATGGAGATCAGCTTCTAGAAAACTAAGCTAGAATTTAGTCATCAACAACAGGTGAAAAATACTGATGACTAACAGTGGCTCCATTTGGGGAGGGCAGCTCCTTTTTAGGAGGTGTCCAGAATCTCAGATCTTTGGCTTATGAAGACCAGTGCCTTACCCATTGGGGCAAATTTCATCCTTCTTTGATGCTGCTTCTGAAAAGTGACAACATGATTAGCATCAATGATATTTCTACCTACCCCACTATCTTTCCTAACATTTTTTCTTCCTTTTGGCGCATTTGAACTAGCAGCCTTTTGAATATATATTTTTCTTTTTGCAAAATGAACCTATCTAATTCTACACTTATATCTGCCGGGAGTTCAGATTAAACTGATGAACTCCTTCATTACTCTACCTATGCTAGATCAACTATCAAGATTAAGCTGTTTGACAAGATTTTGTTCTCTAATCTAAAACACGAAATTTAAAAGATGATCAAATCAGGATTAGACAGTCTGATTTGTCATGCATTTGCGGCATAAAAGACAAGCTGCACACAAATATTATTTTGCAGAAATGGAAACTAGGAAAAACAGGGCTAAGATGCACAATTTGTTTTTTATCCCTGCTTCCCTCTTTGGTTCTATTTTGGGTGTGTGGAACCAGTATCTTCTCCTAATCTGCTCTCTTTGATAAGTCAAGCTTACACAATGTTGACCTTCTTTTTCACTCACTAACTTATCAGCAAATAAATTTAAACATGTTCAGCTATGATTAGGCTAGATAGCTAAACAAGACATTGAAGTACTAGTAGCGGCATTTAGACTTGCTCGCTTTCCGAAGGACTATTTTTTAGAACATGGGGCTTTACCATTGCTTTTTAGAAACTGCCCTCTTTGGTTCTGTTTTGGGCGTGTGGAACCATTATCTTCTCCTAATCTACTCTCTTTGATAAGTCAAGCTTACACAATTTTGACCATCTTTTTCACTCACTAACTTATCAGCAATTAAATTTAAACATGTTCAGCTATGATTAGGCTAGATAACTGAACAATACATTTGAGTACTAGTAGTGGCATTTAGACTTGCTCGCTTTTAGCATGACTGTTTTTGGGTACGGGGCTTTACCATTTCTTTTTTAGAAACTGCCCTCTTTTCCTACTTTTTACTGTTTTTGTATTTTCTTCTTTTTCACTTTTTCTTCAAACAAAATACAACTGAAAAGGTGCTCACAAGGCTGAGCTAATTTTCCATAGCTATCTATCTATCCTAGCCTAAACTATACACAACATACATATTTTTGGTGAACTCTTCTTTCCAATATAGCCAGTCAAGTAGATGATTGCATGGTTGATCTTGGTTTAGTTCTTTCATGATGCTGAAGTAATGAAAAGGCCACTCCCACTTGGTTTGTTTTCGGACAGTAGTGTTTAAGTTCTTTCTCATTCTTGGTAGCAACTTGTATATGATAGAACCCACTACTCCTTCAGATTTCTTAAGGAAAATAGCAAATGGATCTTGGAATAATACTTGATCTAGAGGATTTGATATATAGGCTTCATTCAGGACTACTCTTTCTTCCACTTGGCTATATCTAGGACTCTCCTGGTAAAGCAACTCTTCCCCTTGCTCATGATCACTTGAAATGTCAGACTCATCATATATTGCAGTGTAGTTTTCTTTCCAAGCTAATGTGTTTTGATAGGGCGAGCTGAAAAATGTGTGAAGGTCATCAGGATGATGGGTAGGGATACACTTTGACAGTAAATTATCTTGAAAGGATAGTGTGACAACTCCCATGTGTTTATCAACCTCTATTTCTTCATCTGCAATTTGTAACTCAATGGAACTTGGTGGCTGCAAATCTGGAGTAAAGGAATATTTCATGTCTAAAATGATTTCCTCAACCATTTCAGGAAAAGGCTTCTCATTTAGAACATGCTCGAGAATTTCATCATCCTCCTCAACCTCATCATCAAAGCTGAAAAACTACTGATTTCCAATTATGTGAATGTTATCTCTGATGGACTGAAGTGAAATAGAGCAAAGAGTTCGAGACTCTTCACTTACTTCTAAACTCTCAAGGCTCTTCTCATTAGTGTCATAGATGACCTGTAATGGCTGCTCACTTTTCTCAAGTTTATGAAACTGAGCTTCCTCCCAAAAATCAAAAGCTGAGTGTTCTGCAAAGTTAGTTTCTGTTTGGAAATCACAATCATCAACATATTTATCAAACCTTGGAGAATCATTAACATAAGAAATGTCATCAACCATGCACATTGGACTATCAGATTTCTTTTCTTCAAATTGATCTACACATCTATTTTCTGATTTATGATATGCAAGATTAACAGGAGAAAGATCAGAAAATTTTTGGTTATATGAAGTTTCAGAGGTTGTTTGTATGTTTATAAGTTGATCTATTTCCTCTTCAGTTAAAAAGGGAGGCATTTTCATTTCTCTAACATAATCTTCTTTCTCTTGGGAAATCTGATTTGAAGGATGAGTGTCTTTTTGGGCTTTCCCTATGAGAGATGATGAATCATCACTTATGCCCTTAGAGAGATCCTGTGGGTTTTCTTTCATTTCTTGCTTGTTTTTATCTTCAACCACTTCTTTGTGATGTTGAGGATAGTTAGCATGTAATTCATGAGTTTTTTCTGACAAATTCTTAGGGGGCCAGTTTTCTTTTATGAACTCAAATGACTCCCAACATAAAGGTAGAAACCCTATAGGTTTTGATTTATATTCTATCTCAGATTTGATTTCCTCCTCCATCAGCTCTTCTTGATTTAGGTGAGAGTTATCTTGAACAAGGTTTTCCTGAATAACTGCTGAGAGATTTTTCGGATGCAAATTTTCTTTCAAAGTCTGGAATGATTTAAAGCATAAGGGTAGAGAACCTAAAGGTTTTGATTCTTCTTCCATTTTAGAATCTATGATTTCAAAATGGCTGATAGCTTCTTTAGAGCATTCCTCTATGTTTTTATTTGCAACTTTCCCATTAGGCACATTTTGTTTATAACTCTTGTCTTGTGATAGTCGAGTGTGTTCAACCTGAGGAAGAAGGGTAGGTTGGTTTGAATAAGCAGTGTTAACCTTGTGTTGTTTCCTATCAAGTAGCTGCTCTAGTTTTCCTACCATACATACCAATTTTTTCAGCTTTTCCTCTGAAGATGCTAGTTTCTCTTGATTTTCTTTGTCTTCCTCTATTACTCTTAGTTGTGCCTCCCTATTTAGTATGTTGAATTCTACATCAAATGATATCCTTTGCATTTCTTCTAGGGTCAAAGGATCTTTGTTTCTTATCTGGAAAACCAACTCTGGGTCAAAAGAATCTGGGTAGTGCAAGAGAGCACATCCAAGGGGTGGCTTTAGGTTAGCAGGCATTGCATGGTATACTTTATTGAACCTGGCTGAAAAGTTTTGTATTGTTTCCCCTGGTTGTCTTTTTAACTGATTGTACTCCTTTATGATGAGAACTTTATTACCCACGACCACCCACCTATCTAGGAAGATTTGAGTGAACTGATGAAAATTGGTAATGCTTGCAGCGGGAAGGTCTTGAAACCAACTCTTAATTTTTCTTTGTAATGATAAGGAAAACATTCTAATATGCACATCATCTTTTCTATGTCATAAAGGTCAAGTAAATCCTCAAGATTTCGAGCATGCTCTTCAGCAGTAACTTTGGAGCTTTCTCCATCAAATCTGGGTAATTTATTTTGAAGATTTGCAGGAAGGGCTTGAAAGATGGGAGGTAAAACCAGAGGCTTGTATCTTTCTGGGACCTTTGTGGATATAGGTAGTGTAAAAAGAGGTTCATGACTATTTTAGGTTTCAGCCAGAGTGGGAAAGGTAGCATGAGGCTCACGTTTTGCTAGGTTTTCCATAGGTGAATCTGGGGTAAGCACAGGTGTACAAGCTTGCTCATGGTCTAGCTTTTTAAGGTTTGAGATCTTTCCAATGATCAATGTAGATCTCATTGGTGTATTCCGGGTCAGGCTCAAAGTAGGATAGAACATATTTATAGATAAAGACAATAATTTTTTGAATCCAACTAAGGCCTGAGTGCTTTTTCTTTCTAGGATGACCGGTCATGTTTTAGGTTCTTCCTCCAGTGGAGTCTTTAGGTCTATTGAGAGTTGTGGAGTCGCCAAGTGGAACTTGTTTGTTTTTACAGAGTTGTAGCTATGGTCCACCACCAGTAACTAGGGAAAACTAATCTGGGAATGGTTTGGAGTTTTTCTGAGTTTTATGTGCAACCTATGGTTTATTAAATTATTCTAAACTTGTTTCATCACTTTGCTAGGGTGGTGATAACAAAAAGAGTTTACTCTAAATGATCTTATGGACTGCTTGCTTGTTTAAGTATCTAAAGGACTAAAGAGTCTATAAGATTTTGCTAGACTTTCATGTACTCAGTGTCCCACCATCTCCCGCTATGTTAGTGAGCGATGGGATAGCTCGATCGGATAGTAACCTAGAGTTCGGTAAAATAGTAAGGCCCACTGGAGGCTAGTGGAGTCGCCAAGTGGATTTTTAGTTGTTTTGAGGTATATGTGTATGGTCCACCACCAATACTGTCAAAAACCAATCTAAGGGAGTTTTTGTGGTTTTTTCTGAGTTTTATGTGCAGCCTAGTATGTAAGAGTGTTATAAACCTGATTCATCACTTTGCTAAGATGGTGAAACAGAGAGTTTACTCTAAATGATTCTAAAGGCTGATGGTTTGAGTTTAGTGTTGAAGGACTAAAGAGTCTATAAGAGTTTTCTAGACTGTCATGTACTCAATAGGTCCCACCGTGATTGCCATTATGTTAGTGAGCGGTGGGATAAGTCAATCAGATAGTATTCTTAAGGCCTCTAAAGATTAGGGAAACTAAGTTTGTTTATTACTCAGAGTCCCACCGTGATCGCCATTATGTTATGTGGCGATGAGGTGGCTCAATGGTAGGTGTGCTTAGTTCAAAAAGGGGCTTTCTGTGAGTCTTGCAAGATATTCAGATTAAAATTAACTCAAAAAAGTCCCACCGTGATCGCCATTATGTTAGGGTCCCATGATTTGGCTGATTGGCAAGCCAAATGACAGTGTAACATCAAACCAAGCTTTGGAGCCCAAGGACCTAGCCTTCCTAGACTCAGAGAGGGCTCTCTCTATATGTGTAAGGGAAAACTATGTGTTTTCTTATTGTGTTATGATTTTACGCTAGTTATGAAGTAAGTTTTTTGGTTTTTTAAGTTGTGAGGGATGAAACTGATCAAAGATATAAAATAGATAACAAGATGTTAGATTAACTGGGCTATGGGGTCAAAAGGTCAAGAAAGTTATTAGATGATGATACAAGGCTATTGAAGGGCCGATTTGATTCAAGGTAGAAAGGATCTTTGGGCAAAATGGAGTAAATGGACATCAAGTTTGTGAATAACAAAGAGTTTCAAGCATAACTAGTTCAATAGATAACATAAACATGGTAGGGAAAACCATTAATCATGCAAAATGTAACTACAAGCTAATCAATACATAGAAATAAACATTCAAGCCATGCATAGAAGTATAAGACCCTCTAACTTTGGGAAATGGCTATCAGACTTTGGGGAAAACACTTAAGGAAGACAAACAACTTAACTTACTATGCCGGAATGCCTAAACACAATACTTCAAGTTATTGGGCACTTTGAACAACAAGATTTTCATAGTTTTAGGCAAAGGGCTAGATCGAAACTAGGCTTCCTTGGTTCAACAAGATGATAATCTAATCAGTCAAAGAGAAATTTCATGGATGGAACTATAGCTAGCCATAGGTAAGCAGGGTGTACCGTAAGTCATACTTAGCATGTATAAAACCATGAATGAAACAAGCAACAATATCCTAAATTATTAAAGAGCAGTCAAGAATTCCTTAATGTTACTTAGGAAGAGGAAAACAAAGAAGCTATGAAGAAATAAGAAATTTGAGGTGCCTCCATGGGCATGTCTCAAATTTTTTCTCTACTGATCTATAGCAGGCAAGAAACATGTATTCATGAATGAAAACTAAAAGACAAAACAAAGAAAGAGACACTATACCATTCTACCAAGTCATGGAATCCAACAACAATCATCTATTCATCATCCAAGAACATCCAAGAGGCAATCCAAAAGCATGAGACAAGTATTTCTTCCAAAGCTTATATGACCATATATTGCTTCTATCATCAATTTCAGCTTCCTTTTACAATGAATCCTCTTGGAATATATAGGCCAAAGAGGAGGAAAACCAACCAAGGCAACTAGCTAGCCATTGGTTCAAAATAAATATCTAAACTTGTCCTTGAGGCTTTGCAAAGCCCAAGGCACAAAATATCTAATAAATATCTAAACTTGTCCTGGAGGCTTTGCAAAGCCTAAGGCACAAAATATCTCATAAAATATCTAGAAAATGCTAAAAAAGGAAAAATAATTGACTTTGCATCATTTTCCATGTGCAAAACTAGCTAAACGCACATTTGGAAAAAGCAATTTTTAAAGGTTCAAATTTTACAAAAATATTCAAAATTTACATCAACAAAAGGTCCCCTGACTTGCCGGCAACATTTGACAGCCTTCCCTATGTCGAAACGAGGCTCATGATAGCTCGTTGGAAAACTATGAGTGTCTACTTTCTAGAACAACCAAAATTTTCCTAATCTGATGCCTAACGGTCCTTAAAAAATAGGACTGTGTGTAAAAAACCAGAAAATAAACCTTGCTGATAGATGGGGCAGCATGTTGAAAAAGTGAGTGTTTTTTGTATCTTTGGGGGACCAAAACAACTTCAAATGCTCCAAAAATTTCTGAGTAGATGCTCTTGAATTTAATACATCCAATGGTACCACTCTCAAGAGTTGAGGATGCTCCAAACTGAAATGGCGGTGCCCATGATTTTATGCAATTAGGCCCAAAAATGCCGAAAGACAAAAACATTTCAAAATTTGCTCAATTTTGGTGAGCAAGTCCCTCAAGGATTTTTAGAAACATGTCTAGAATCTTGGGCCAAAATTCCAAGTCCTGATGTGTCTTTCTTCACTTTCAGTGTCGGGTGCCCTTTTTGGGTAGTTTTGAGCTTTTCTTGGTTTTCCTCCTTTGTTGCTTGGCATTCTAGCTTTGGTGAAGAAGTCATGGCCCCTTGCCTTTTGCTTGTAGATGAAGGAGGCACTTTCAAAATCCTCTGCTTATATATGAAGGAGGTTTCTTTGGTCTTCAAATCCTCTGCTTATAGATGAAGGAGGTTTCTTTGGTCTTCAAACCCTCTGCTTATAAATGAAGGAGGTTCTTAGTCATGTCATATCAACAGCCTCTTGACAGTGTTGTTTTTCTTTCATTGTTCTTTCAGGCTTCGAATGTGGTCGCAAGAGCTTGATGAAAAACTCCTTGCACTGTAGCTGCATCCCAAGCTCAAGATCACATTGAGAAGCAGTTTTCTTCTCATGTGGCGCCAAAAATTGTCTTCTGAGATGCTGGTATGTTTCCTGTCCTTGAAAGATCCATCAAACACTGTAAAACACCTAAAATCAGCTTGAGATTATTGTCTATGTATTTTTGAGACTTAAGGGTGTATCAATGGTGCGACTTAGGGCTGTGAACAACTTTATTAGCAGAGTGGGAGGTCTGTTATGATTGGTCTATAGCATATGGAGGTTTTTTGGCTCTTGGATAGTTTGCCAAGGGTGAAATGTCTTAAAGCGCCACTTCCTAACTTAGGGGAGGTTGTTTGAACAGATTTGGATTGTTTCTTTAGAACTGATGGTCAGACTAGTATGGTTGAGGTTAAGTAGGATTTGATAATGAGGTTTCATCTCGTCATGGGCGGACTGAAAAGGTAGGAAGGAAAAAAAGTTTATGGGGGTTTTCTAGATGACAAATTGACATATGGAGATCAGCTTCTAGAAAACTAAGCTAGAATTTAGTCATCAACAACAGATGAAAAATACCGATGACTAACAGAGGTCATGAAACCAAGAAATATTCCCTTAAAAACCCTAGATGGACAATGGAGGAGTTAGGGAAAAAAAAATAGAGGGTTGAGGCGAAAGGTGGAAATACATAGTGATAATGAGTGGCATGAGCCCATGATGGGTCTATTAGCACCCAATCTGAACGTCAGGCTGAAAAAGGCAAATCCAGGTAACAACTAAACCACGCTCAGCCTTGTAGCTAGCCCTACAAGGGCGGGAGAGGGCTCTCTTCGTAGAATAGATATTCAATAACACAATAATGAACTGATTTTAGGCTAGGTATATAAATGGGAAAAGGGGTTTCAATAAATGACTGAATTTTCAGGGATGTATGGGACAAAAGGACAGTATGAATCGAGGAATTAAATCAAAGACACAGAGTATTTCATGGGGCAAGATAGGTAGGAGATTTAGCAATCAAGTTGAAATAAGATAGAGTGGAAAGACTGTTGAGAAAGCTGAAAAGGGCATAATAAATTAATCCTTTTCAAACAGAAGAAAACACACAGAGTATGAATGATTCCCCAAGGCAGAGCATATAAAATGGATTCTACCTTTCTAACTTGAAAAACATTCAACTGGAAATGTTTATGAATGAATGGTGAAACATAACAATGTACATATGAAACACAAGGGAGAGACATATGCTAAAAATCATACCACATGAATCCCACAAATCAGAGTTGCATCACTTTATTAATTCCCTGCCAAACTGTACAATGGAGCACAGAGCTCACTGCCACACTATTCCCCTATTTCTGAGTTTTCAGACTTCACACCTTTAGAAATGATTAGCATTTACAATAAATAGACAGATTTTGTGGGAATAAAAATCAATGGGAAGAGGAGAAATCATAACTGAATATGGAAAACCAGGAGCCAATAATCTCTCCGTAAAGGGAGAGATGTGTTACATCCGGTCAGTGAGAAGGCGAAACATTGTAACGTAGATCTCTTTACAACGTAACTGCAGATGTGACTGTTACGAATTTGGGTCTCGGCCTCCGACTGTCGCTTTTCTTTCCGTCATTAATCTAAAGAAGACCGACCTTTATAATGCGCTGCTGAACTGAAATGAAATTATGCTTTCGTGAAGGGAAAAATTTATTTCGCATGGGAAAAAGGGAAGGGGAGTAGGCGGGACCCGCATCTTAATCACAATCTGAATAGACGGCGGATGGGTATAACATACAGCGAAACTTAAAATATGATGTGGAATGTATTTCAATACACATATTCGATCGCAATCGGGAATCGGGAGGTGGGACGTGTTTGAAAGCACCATACAAAAGTTCCGATGCGATGGAATACTTTGAAAACCTTTGAAAATCCTTTTATTACTTTTACAAAGGGAAAAAGGGTTTTTATTTGAATGGGGCGAAAGTACTGTATGGTGGGCCCGGGGTCAATCACATCGGAAAGAAGGTATTTGCGATGTGATCGGAGTAGGGGGCACGATCAATCGCATTGGAGTAATCGGAAAGGGGCTGCGATTGGCAAATCGGGGGAAGAAATGCAATCAATCGCATCGGAGGTTTTGATGGTGCGATTGGAACGTTCTGATTGGCGAAGGACCGTCGGATTGGCTGGCGAGATCGACAGCTAAGGGATAATCGGGAGCGATCAATCGGAGGAGTGGATCGGGAGTGGAAGGTAGACTTGTGATCAATCACATCAGAGTCTTTTGCGATTGGGGTGATCGGGGGGCACACATTACATGTTATGATTTGCGATTGAAAGGTTTGTGATTGTGATGGGAAGCAGGGCTTTACAACGTAAAACTTTATTATAAAGTTTTATTATGAAGCATGGTGGGGAATTGGTTGGGAACGTCGGGACTTTGTAATATAAAGCTTTTTATTATAAATTTCTACAGGGAATGGAGGGGAAGTGGTTTGGCATAATCACATTTGTATTTATAATGCGATTTTAGTCATGCGACTATGTATTTTGGAAAAGGGGGGGGGGAGGATTTTATTAAAGAAATATAAAACTTTAATAATATAAATTTTAAAGGGAAAAATGGGAAATAGGGGGTATATGATGATATAAGGGCTTTTACTTCACTTAAGAATAAATTTCAATCCAGAAGTCAGTTTTGAGAGTGCAATATACCGTTGGAAAGCTCTTTCAGCTGGATCTGCTTGGAAAATGATTGGATGCTGAACATGCTGTGAAAAAATTCTCTGAAAGGCAGGGTGATGATCTTGTCGGAGATGACAGCTTCTGAATTGTGACTGAAAGGCAAAGTATTATGTTTTCACTTCAAAACATGGTTTTGAGGTGAAACTTGCATCAACTGGATAAATGATATCTTTGATCTTCCTGGTGCTGTGACTTTGAGTTTATTTGGCTTCCTCATGATCTTGCTGTTATTATTGGCATTTGACTCATTAACTTGACCATGGTGAGACCCTGAACTAATGAGACCCGTCCTATGGCCTACTGACATGGTTTTGAGAATGAAAGTGTCTAACGACTGAAGACCATAGAGAGGGGAATCAGAAAGTACCTCATGATGGAAAACTGATGAAAAATTACTACCATCAATGAGTCCATGACCTAGAGGAATGGTGAAATTTATTCGGTATGAGACACCTAATATGAAAATGCAAAAGAGTAATTTTGATCAGTGATGGCAGTATGACTAGACTGACACTAACATTGGCTCCAATGGGGATGGTAGCTCCTTGGAGGTGCCAAGAACACCATAGACCATGTAGCCTTATCCCTTGGGCATGGAGTCAAAAATGATGAAAAATGACACAAATGAAAACGGACTCTGACTCAAGACTAAGACTAACAATCATAATAAAACCAAACTTAACATTTGAAGCTTGATGGCAGTACATGACCACCTGTTTTTCTTACAAGACAATGTATCATCAAGCTATATTAAAATTCCAATGTAACCAATCAAGCAAATGCCTCTTTGATTGATTCTTCTGATCAGATGCTTTGGAAAACAATAGATACTTGCAATTGGGCATCCAGAAGCATAGTTGACCATGATCTCCTTCATCACTAAATATTGCAATAATTACCTTCACTGCTAGCTGCAATAAAGTTTCCACTGGGTCCTGAAAAACATGAAGATTTACCTCCTATTGTTGAAACAAAGTGTCTTTTTATTTTGATTCTGATCTTTCTTCATAATGTACCTCAGTAAGAGTGTGTTCCTGGTCTTCCAAAAATTCTGAACAAGTGGATGAGCAAATTTCCTCTTGAAAAAATATTTCAAAGCATGAGACATAGGAAGAAGAGTCTGAAGGGCAGTCCTGAATGCTCTGATCTTCTGTAATATGAATATATTGTTGAGCATATTCATATGATATGGCAACCAGATTGTCATGTTTCTTATTGCATTCATCAATCATAAGAAAAGGAACTTCAGATGACTCTTAACATCCAAAACTGACATTCCTATCATCTACCAAAGATTCATCCAAAGAAACTTTTTCTCTTACTTGAATGAAGATCTCATCTCGTTTTTCATTAAGGGGATGGATTACCTCCTTGTGAAGAATCTTTTCTGATGGAAAAAGAACACTCAGGTCTATAACTCTGTTTTCTTCATTTGAGGCGGCCTCAACAGTATAACTCTCTTTTATGGGATCTGGTACAACGTATTCTTCCTCGTCACATTTTAACTCTAGATTTGGCTTAACTTTATCACTATGTAATATTGGAACATCCTTTAGTGGCATCTCATCCTTTATTTCAATCAGATTCGAAATAAAACCTCTTATTTCATCATTTTCAACTGTACAAAGATCTTCAACCTGCTGATCTTGATAAGTATCCTCAAATATTTCTGTGTGCTGCTGAAATGGATTTTCATAGAGCAATTCCATGATATCTTCATCCATGAATTCATCGTCTCCATAAAAATTCTCAAGATTTTCAATGAAAATGTTAACATGTTTGCAAGAGTTCTGAACTAGCATTAAATACGGACAAGATTCTCTATACTTTTCAAAGAATATGGTATGGAAATATTTTAAACCATAAATACAAGTAGGGGGTAGACTTTCATACCAAGATCGAGCTTCATCTTCAGGAAAATCGATCTTTAATTTATGCACATGAATGTGAAATTTCACCAGATGAAGAGCAACATCATTACCTTCCACATTTCTGAACATAGGTAAATTCTGAAGCCAATCCACCTTGGGCATTTATTTGGGAAACCTGGAATATGATCTCGGCTCATGGGAGCATACCTTCTTGCAATATGTTCCATCCTAAAACAAAGATCTTAAAGCTACTGATCTTCCTGCAGTGGAGTCACCATGAAGGATTTGATTTTTTGTATCTTTCAGTGAATGGAGTCGCCAGGTGAATGTTTTCAGCCTTTATATGCATCTGATTGTTGTTCACCATCAACATTCAGATATAATACTCTGTCATTCTTTACCGGGAAAATATTACTGGGGTGATTAATCTTCTATGCTAAACAATACGTTCCCCAGTATGGTCGCCAGAGATGTTAGCACCCAATCTGAACCTCAGGCTGAAAAAGGCAAATCAGGGTAACAACTAAACCACGCTCAGCCTTGTAGCTAGCCCTACAAGGGAGGGAGAGGGCTCTCTCCGTAGAATAGATATTCAATAACACAATAATGAACTGATTTTAGGCTAGGTATATAAATGGGAAAAGGGGTTTCGATAAATGACTGAATTTTCAGGGATGTATGGGACAAAAGGACAGTATGAACCGAGGAATTAAATCAAAGACACAGAGTATGAATGATTCCTCAAGGCAGAGCATATAAAATGGATTCTACCTTTCTAACTTGAAAAACATTCAACTGGAAATTTTGATGAATGAATGGTGAAACATAACAATGTACATATGAAACATAAAGGAGAGACATATGCTAAAACTCATACCACATGAATCCCACAAATCAGAGCTGCATCACTTTATTAATTCCCTGCCAAACTGTACAATGGAGCACAGAGCTCACTGCCACACTATTCCCATATTTCTGAGTTTTCGGACTTCACACCCTTAGAAATGATTAGAATTTACAATAAATAGACAGATTTTGTGGAAATACAAATCGATGGGAAGAGGAGAAATCATAACTAAATATGGAAAACCAGGAGCCAATAATCTCTCCGTAAAGGGGTAGCTGCATTAAATCCCGTCAGTGAGAAGGCGAAACATTGTAACATAGATCTCTTTACAATGTAACTGTAGATGTTACTGTTACGAATTTGGGTCTCGGCCTCTGACTGTCGCTTTTATTTCCATCATTACTCTGAAGAAGACCGACCTTTATAATACGTTGTTGAACTGAAATGAAATTATGCTTTTGTGAAGGGAAAACTTTATTTCGCATGGGAAAAAGGGAAGGGGAGTAGGCGGGACCCACATCTTAATCGCAATCGGAATGGACAGCGGAGGGGTATAAAATACAGCGAAACTTACAATATGTTGTGGAATGTATTTCAATACACAGAGTCGATCGCAATCGGGAATCAGGAGGTGGGACGTGTTTGAAAGCACCATACAAAAGTTCTGATGTGATGGACTACTTTGAAAACCTTTGAAAATCCTTTTATTACTTTTACAAAGGGAAAAAGGGTTTTTATTTGAATGGGGCGGAAGTACTGTATGGGATTTGCGATGCGATCAGAGTAGGGGGCGCGATCAATCGCATCGGAGTAATCAGAAAGGGGCTGCGATCGGCAGATCGGGGAGGAAATGTGATCAATCGCATCGGAGGTTGTGATGGTGCGATTGGAACGTTCCTATTGGTGGAGGACCATTGGATTGGTTGGCGATATTGACGGCTAAGGGATAATCGGGAGCGATCAATCGAAGGAGCGGATCGGGAGTCGGAAGGGAGACTTGCGATCAATCACATCGGAGTCTTTTGTGATTGGGGTGATCGGGGGGCACACATTACATGTTGCGATTTGTGATTGAAAGGTTTGCGATTGTGATGGGAAGCAGGGGTTTACAACATAAAAATTTATTATAAAGTTTTATTATGAAGCATGGTGGGGAAGTGGTTGGGAACGGCGGGACTTTGTAATATAAAGCTTTTTATTATAAAGTTCTACGGGGATTGGAGGGGAAGTGGTTTGGCATAATCACATTTGTATTTATAATGGGATTTTAATCATGCGACTATGTATTTTGGAAAAGGGGGGGGGGGGAAGGATTTTATTAAAGAAATATAAAACTTTAATAATATAAAGTTTAAAGAGAAAAATGGGAAATAGGGGGTATATGAGGATATAAGGGCTTTTACTTCACTTAAGCGTAAATTTCAATCCAGAAGTCAGTTTTGAGAGTGCAATATATTGTTGGAAAGCTCTTTCCGGAATCTTTCAAATTGATCTACTTGGAAAATGATTGGATGTTGAACATGTTATGAAACACTTCTCTGAAAGGCAGGGTGATGATCTTGTCAGAGATGACAGCTTCTGAATTGTGACTGAAAGGCAAAGTATTATGTTTTCACTTCAAAACATGGTTTTGAGGTGAAACTTGCATCAACTAGATAAATGATATCTCTGATGTTCCTTGTGCTGTGACTTTGAGTTTATTTGGCTTCCTCATGGCCTTGCTGTTATTATTGGCATTTGACTCATTAACTTGACCATGGTGAGACCCTGAACTAATGAGACCCGTCCTATGGCCTACTGACATGGTTTTGAGAATGAAAGTGTCTAACGACTGAAGACCATAGAGAGGGGAATCATAAAGTACTTCATGAGGGAAAACTGATGAAATATTACTACCATCAATGAGTCCATGACCTAGAGGAATGGTGAAATTTATTCGGTATGAGACACCTAATATGAAAATGCAAAAGAGTAATTTTGATCAGTGATGGCAGTATGACTAGACTGACACTAACATTGGCTCCAATGGGGATGGTAGCTCCTTGGAGGTGCCAAGAACACCATAGACCATGTAGCCTTATCCATTGGGCATGGAGTCAAAAATGATGAAAAATGACACAAATGAAAACAGACTCTGACTCAAGACTAAGACTAACAATCATAATAAAACCAAACTTAACATTTGAAGCTTGATGGCAGTACATGACCACCTGTTTTTCTTACAAGACAATGTATCATCAAGCTATATTAAAATGCCAATGTAACCAATCAAGCAAATGCCTCTTTGATTGATTCTTCTGATCAGATGCTTTGGACAACAATAGATACTTGCAATTGGGCATCCAGAAGCATAGTTGACCATGATCTCCTTCATCACTAAATATTGCAATAATTACCTTCACTGCTAGCTGCAATAAATTTTCCACTGGGTCCTGAAAAACATGAAGATTTACCTCCTGCTGTTGAAACAAAGTGTCTTTTTATTTTGATTCTGATCTTTCTTCATAATGTACCTCAGTAAGAGTGTGTTCCTGGTCTTCCAAAAATTCTGAACAAGTGGATGAGCAAATTTCCTCTTGAAAAAATATTTCAAAGCATGAGACATAGGAAGAAGAGTCTGAAGGGCAGTCCTGAATGCTCTGATCTTCTGTAATCTGAATATATTTTTGAACATATTCATATGATATGGCAACTAGATTGTCATGTTTCTTATTGCATTCATCAATCATAAGAAAAGGAACTTCAGATGACTCTTGACATCCAAAACTGACATTCCTATCATCTACCAAAGATTCATCCAAAGAAACTTTTTCTCTTACTTGAACGAAGATCTCATCTCGTTTTTCATTAAGGGGATGGATTACCTCCTTGTGAAGAATCTTTTCTGATGGAACGAGAACACTCAGGTCTATAACTCTGTTTTCTTCATTTGAGGCGGCCTCAACAGTATAACTCTCTTTTATGGGATCTGGTACAACGTATTCTTCCTCGTCACATTTTAACTCTAGATTTGGCTTAACTTTATCACTATGTAATATTGGAACATCCTTTAGTGGCATCTCATCCTTTATTTCAATCAGATTCGAAATAAAACCTCTTCTTTCATCATTTTCAACTGTACAAAGATCTTCAACCTGCTGATCTTGATAAGTATCCTCAAATATTTCTGTGTGCTGCTGAAATGGATTTTCATAGAGCAATTCCATGATATCTTCATCCATGAATTCATCGTCTCCATAAAAATTCTCAAGATTTTCAATGAAAATGTTAACATGTTTGCAACAGTTCTGAACTAGCATTAAATACGGACAAGATTCTCTATACTTTTCAAAGAATATGGTATGGAAATATTTTAAACCATAAATACAAGTAGGGGGTAGACTTTCATACCAAGATCGAGCTTCATCTTCAGGAAAATCGATCTTTAATTTATGCACATGAATGTGAAATTTCACCAGATGAAGAGCAACATCATTACCTTCCACATTTCTGAACATAGGTAAATTCTGAAGCCAATCCACCTTGGGCATTTATTTGGGAAACCTGGAATATGATCTCGGCTCATGGGAGCATACCTTCTTGCAATACGTTCCATCCTAAAACAAAGATCTTAAAGCTACTGATCTTCCTGCAGTGGAGTCACCATGAAGGATTTGATTTTTTGTATCTTTCAGTGAATGGAGTCGCCAGGTGAATGTTTTCAGCCTTTATATGCATCTTATTGTTGTTCACCATCAACATTCAGATATAATACTCTGTCATTCTTTACCGGGAAAATATTACTGGGGTGATTAATCTTCTATGCTAAACAATACGTTCCCCAGTATGTTCGCCAGAGATGTTAGCACCCAATCTGAACCTCAGGCTGAAAAAGGCAAATCAGGGTAACAACTAAACCACGCTCAGCCTTGTAGCTAGCCCTACAAGGGAGGGAGAGGGCTCTCTCCATAGAATAGATATTCAATAACACAATAATGAATTGATTTTAGGCTAGGTATATAAATGGGAAAAAGGGTTTCGATAAATGACTGAATTTTCAGGGATGTATGGGACAAAAGGACAATATGAACCGAGGAATTAAATCAAAGACATAGAGTATTTCATGGGGCAAGATAGGCAGGATATTTATCAATCAAGTTGAAATAAGATGGAGTGGAAACACTGTTGAGAAATATGAAAAGGGAATAATAAATGAATCCTTTTCAAACAGAAGAAAACACACAAAATATGAATGATTCCCCAAGGCAGAGCATATAAAATGGATTCTACCTTTCTAACTTGAAAAACATTCAACTGGAAATTTTGATGAATGAATGGTGAAACATAACAATGTACATATGAAACATAAAGGAGAGACATATGCTAAAACTCATACCACATGAATCCCACAAATCAGAGCTGCATCACTTTATTAATTCCCTGCCAAACTGTACAATGGAGCACAGAGCTCACTGCCACACTATTCCCATATTTCTGAGTTTTCAAACTTCACACCTTTAGAAATGATTAGCATTTACAATAAATAGACAGATTTTGGGGGAATACAAATCGATGGGAAGAGGAGAAATCATAACTAAATATGGAAAACCAGGAGCCAATAATCTCTCTGTAAAGGGATAGCTGTTTTAAATCTCGTCAGTGAGAAGGCGAAACATTGTAACATAGATCTCTTTACAATGTAACTGCAGATGTTACTGTTACGAATTTGGGTCTCGGCCTCTGACTGTCGCTTTGCTTTCCATCATTACTCTGAAGAAGACCAACCTTTATAATACGTTGTTGAAATGAAATGAAATTATGCTTTTGTGAAGGGAAAAATTTATTTCGTATGGGAAAAAGGGAAGGGGAGTACGCGGGACCCGCATCTTAATCGCAATCGGAATGGACGGTGGAGGGGTATAACATACAGCGAAACTTACAATATGCTGTGGAATGTATTTCAATACACAGAGTCGATCGCAATCGGGAATCAGGAGGTGGGACGTGTTTGAAAGCACCATACAAAAGTTCCGATGTGATGGACTACTTTGAAAACCTTTGAAAATCCTTTTATTACTTTTACAAAGGGAAAAAGGGTTTTTATTTGAATGGGGCGGAAGTACTGTATGGTGGGCCCGGGGTCAATCGCATCGAAAATAAGGGATTTGCGATGCGATCAGAGTAGGGGGCGCGACCAATCGCATCGGAGTAATCAGAAAGGGGTTGCGATCGGCAGATCGGGGAGGAAATGTGATCAATCGCATCGGAGGTTGTGATGGTGCGATTGGAACGTTCCTATTGGTGGAGGACCATTGGATTGGCTGGCGATATCGACGGCTAAGGGATAATCGGGAGCAATCAATCGAAGGAGCGGATCGAGAGTCGGAAGGGAGACTTGCGATCAATCACATCGGAGTCTTTTGCGATTGGGGTGATCGGGGGGCACACATTACATGTTGCGATTTGTGATTGAAAGGTTTTCGATTGCGATGGGAAGCAGGGGTTTACAAAGTAAAACTTTATTATAAAGTTTTATTATGAAGCATGGTGGGGAAGTGGTTGGGAACAGCGGGACTTTGTAATATAAAGCTTTTTATTATAAAGTTCTACGGGGAATGGAGGGGAAGTGGTTTGGCATAATCACATTTGTATTTATAATGGGATTTTAATCATGCGACTATGTATTTTGGAAAAGGGGAGGGGGGGAGGATTTTATTAAAGAAATATAAAACTTTAATAATATAAAGTTTAAAGGGAAAAATGGGAAATAGGGGGTATATGAGGATATAAGGGCTTTTACTTCACTTAAGCGTAAATTTCAATCCAGAAGTCAGTTTTGAGAGTGCAATATACCGTTGGAAAGCTCTTTTCGGGCTCTTTCAGATTGATCTACTTGGACAATGATTGGATGCTGAACATGTTATGAAACACTTCTCTGAAAGGCAAGGTGATGATCTTGTCAGAGATGACAGCTTCTGAATTGTGACTGAAAGGCAAAGTATTATGTTTTCACTTCAAAACATGGTTTTGAGGTGAAACTTGAATCAAATGGATAAATGATATCTCTGATGTTCCTTGTGCTGTGACTTTGAGTTTATTTGTCTTCCTCATGACCTTGCTGTTATTATTGACATTTGACTCATTAACTTGACCATGGTGAGACCCTGAACTAATGAGACCCGTCCTATGGCCTACTGACATGGTTTTGAGAATGAAAGTGTCTAACGACTGAAGACCATAGAGAGGGGAATCAGAAAGTACCTCATGAGGGAAAACTGATGAAAAATTACTACCATCAATGAGTCCATGACCTAGCGGAATGGTGAAATTTATTCGGTATGAGACACCTAATATGCAAATGCAAAAGAGTAATTTTGATCACTGATGGCAGTATGACTAGACTAACACTAACAGGGTCCTTTGGGAGTAGTGAGATGACCTTGACATGATGGGATGATGAAATAGTGAAAATTTATCCTAAGGATAATGAAGGCAGTGAGATTTCTAGAACTCATAATGTTCATGAAGTTTGTTTCTAGAAATCTAGGATAAGTATTTAGTCATCCATGAGGAGAAAAAATTACTGATGACTAACAGGAAGCAGTGAGTTTTCAATTTCAAAGCTCCACTGCAAGAGTAACTGAAGCAATAAAAAAAAATGTCCATCATGGTAGCCATCACAAAAATCAGATCAGATTATCCAGCAACAATTTTCTAAAAAAAGCAGCACCAATTTTTTAAACATTTGCAGTCAGATTTCGAAGCTTGTTGTAACGTATATGCTTAGGCACAATATATAATTTGTTAGATGAAACTTTTGGTAATTGATATTATACATGTGTCATCGTCTTTGTGGCAGTTTTTTTTTTTTAAGAAATAATATGGGAGATTCGATCAAATTGAGCATTTCAAGGTGTAAAGCCATACGAATATCCAACTCCTTATGTTAGCACTCAAAAGGACAGTCAAAATAGCACAAGTTTTAGACTTGATAGGATTTACACCGGAAAATATATAACGCACCTGATTTCATGGAATCAAAACAATTCCAGATTTCCAAATGTCCTTTATAACCCCAAGTGTTTTATTTACATATGTGAAATAATTCTAGTCCTTCTCTGTTATATAGTTAAAAAGAAAGTAGCGGTTAGTTATGACATTGATTGTAATCAGTTAGTAGGATTAGCATAAATACTTCACTGTTCGAAGTATTCAAAGGGGAAAAGATGTGTAAGGAGAAAATGTTCAATTCTGGAGATGGTTTTCTTTTTATTTTAAGCAACAATTTGCAAAGTAATACAAGAGAATATTTCAGGATTCACATGGTGTACCAAATGGTGAAGTTTCTCCTGTTTAATGTGTCATCCATTGTTTTCCTTTCTTAGTATTTCTTAATTCTAATTGTAGAACATAAAATGATGAATAGGATTTGTTACTAGAGCACCCTATTCTAGCTAAGTTTACAATTTTATATGTTTTATACTGATGCCAAATCAATGAATTCTTAATTTCTCCTTGATTTCTGTGAAACCTTACATTCCAATATAATGGAGGAATTCTTAATTTATCCTCAATTTCTACTAGATTCCACTCTTCTTGTATCTTCCCATTCCATTTTATCCTCAAATATCCAAAGTAGTATACCTAGCTTACCCTATTTCACTCATGCTTGATTACTTCTGCAAACTGGTCACCCAAACCCTTTGACTCCATCACCCAATGGCCTTTTCCTTTCTTTCCTCACCAAATCAATTCAAAAATCCAAACTATGAACCCATTAAATAGCCTAAAATTCCCAATATAACAAATATATATCTAACAGAGAGATCCCTCTCTCGGTCTAGGAGGGCTAGATCCTAGGCCCAAAGTGGTTCTGATGTTGCCTCCGAGATTATTTCTTCAGCCTCAAAATTACAGAGTGATAATAGAACCAAAGGTCGATGATGAAGTTAAACCATTCCTACAAGCCTCTACTAAGCTATTGTGCAATCAGAATGTAGTAGATAATCTTCAGGCCCTGATAGATAGTTGCACTGAAAAATATGTGCCTCGAACAGAGACCAAGGATGTGAACAAGTTTTATAAGCATAAGAAGAGAACTAGTAGGGAGATGTGCATGACTATGCAGATTGGAGAGTATGATATGAATCAGGTCATCTTAGATCTGGGGTCTGATGTAATTGTCTTACCTAAGCAGACCTGGCAGAATATGGGAGAGAAAAATTTGGAATGGTCCACCATCTAGCTACACATGGCTAATCAACAAAATATCATTCCACTTGGAAGGCTTCCACAAGTCGTGGTAGGCATTGGTGGAGTAAAATTTTGTGCGAATTTTGAAGTAATACAAATTTTGGATGATGAAGACTTCTACCCTATGCTGTTATGATTATATTGGGCCATTGATATCGGAGGCATCATAAACTTGAAGTGTAGAAGTATGATTTTTGAGAATGACGGTATGCGGGTGATAGTCCCACTGGACCCAGTAGAAGGGGAACGATATAAAGAACCAATACGTGAAGGGGATGATGTCGACCATATTTACAAGTTGATTGTGCGGGACGAATATTGGATCAACCCTACAACTGATGGCATGTAAAATTGGGAGAAGGATAGCTCATGTTTCTCAGATTCAGATGGCGAGATGGAGAACTGACAAAATCGGTTGCATGATGTATCTGTGTAGCGTTGCCTCAATATCATGAATAAATTTCGATGCATATCCTTAGAGGTAAGAGAACTACCCTATTTTGATGGTTCTGGTAGTGTCAAAGAATTTATAGCAGCATTGGAAAAGGTCTTCCCAGAGGAGTGAAGGTTTTGGGTGCTTGATTTGGCTATGCATACAAACCTAGCATGTTGGTGGGAGATGCAAAAGGATGCTTTCTAGGATTGGGAGGAATGTAGAAAAATGATGACACTTTGCTTTGAACCTCTAGCCACCCCACCAATTGATATTTTCTATGGTCGGGGAGATTCGTGCAAGTACCAAGCCATGTGGATAGAGGTATGGGATGAAAAGACCTGGAATGAGTGGGTTCATAGGTTTTTTCACTCATTCGGGCTGGTACCCACCACCTGCTATACTTTGTTGTATATGGTAATGGATGAAGAATTTTACCAGGTCATGGCGACTTGGCCAAATGCTTGGAAAGTCGGGCTTGGCTCCACCCATCCCATTACGCCATCCACTTCAGGAAAACAAATAGCTTCGAAGGACACAACGAAGTTGCGCACTAAGACGGCCGCTGAGAAGACTGGAGGAAAATATACTAAGGACGAAGCAGAGAAGGAGCCGGAAGTAGAAAAAGATAAGGAACAGGATCTGGGAGGTGAGCAGGAGCTGGACCTCGGAGGTCTAGATCGACTCAACGGGGATGGTGTCGAATCTCCGAGAGGCACTAAGAGAGGTGAAAAAACTTCGAAGGGTCCACGCAAAAAGCGAAAGGGGTTCAAGGATGGAGGAGAGGAAGAGGTCACTCTAATGGAAGAGGACCTCGACAAGATCGCAAAATAAGTCGCTTTGGTGTCTAAGGATAGATGGAATACTAGGGAAGTGCAGTACAAGGCTGCGATGGAGGCCTTGCAATCGGGTCTGCAGGTCTTACATTTGAAGACAGACACTCTACAAGCGATCGTGGATCAAGTGAGGTCGGTGCAATCGAGCCTTCCTGATGCAGGAGCATTAGACACTGAGGCAGTAATGCTGGAATTTTTTCCACATGTTGTGGCTAGGAGAGTTTGAAAACAGTCAAATTATCACAGCTAGGTGTCAATGCCTTGGTTGTTTTTATTATTATTAGATCAGTTAGAGTTGTAGAAGTCGAATGGTTAGGTTTGGTCCATTTGTCTTATTTAATTTTCGAATAATTCTAAGGAGGCTCTTGAATTTCCATAACAGTCTGCGCAGAGGAACCGAAAGGACATATGTTATGTATATGAATGTATTCCCTCGGATGGAGGAGAAAAAAAAAAAGTAGTAGAAGATATTTTATATAATAAACCCTGTGTATGAACAATTGCTTCCAGTTGAATGGATTTCAATGTCTGTCTATTATACATTGTCTTGAAATGTTAATGTTGTGAAAGATCGTTTAACTGTGGGCGATTGTGTATTGGTAATCCTGATTCTCTGTCTTTGAATTCCCGCAAGTGGTTGGATAACCTGTGAATGTAACCCCACTCATAGGCGGGGTTTGTGTAAGAATTCTGGTTAATATTGCTGGAAATCCCTAACAAAGAGATGGCGTTGTTTCATTGTTAATTGAAGACCAGAACTGGAGATTTAACTCGAGTTAAAAACCGAGGCGAGCGCAAACCTGACGTACACCCTTGGTAAATCACTGTAGCAAAACCACGAGCGGTTTCCGAACCATTCTGCACCACTTTTCGACCATAAGTGGTAATCTTCGGTCGGGCAGCGATTCCATAGGAATTGCGACGTGTGTCCTGGGTGGTATTGGAAGCCACCCATTAAAGTGCGCCTTCCCGCATTACACTCCGACTGTGGACGCCGAGCGGAATGCACGTGAGCCGTTGATCTGGAGGCGCGACATCGAACGGTGATCGCGCGTTGAAACTGCCCGGAGTTTAATAAAGGTGAGCGGAAGTTAAGCCAGGTACGATACGAGCGGTCAATTGGTTGTTGATTATGTTATGTGAGCCCGGTCCAAAAGTTTATTATAAAGTTTGGTTCCAAGCATGGTGTATAAATATAAAGCTGAAGATTTAATTATTATAAAGTGTCAGGATTTTATATAAGGCACGCAAAATATACATTTAACGTGTGAAGTTATAAACCTTGGTTATAAAGTTTGGGGGATATCTATATATACCAGTGGGAAATTATAATATAACATTCGGTAGTTGTGAATACGTTTATTTGTCAATTTCTTTTAAATTGATAAATAAATATAAGGGAAGATAAAAAGAGCCACGTGGGCAGTCCAAGGGGAAAAGCTGACAGAGCCACGAAGCTGTTGACCATCCCTCCATTGGGCGCTGACCTTCGGACTTGTTGCGTCATTTGTGGTATCAGAGTGGGTAGTTTAAGTTGTTTGCTGACATGGCAATCCGACTTGGTAGAGGTGCTGGCAGAAGGAGACCTATAGCCAACGCAGAAGTGTTGGAGGTTTTGCAGAGGGTCGAGGCCAGAATGGATGCCATGGAGCGAAGACAGACCAGAGATCCTGAAGACATCAGCAAACCTGAAACAGAAGCAGCTGAAGAAAATGTTGAAATTCCTCCTGACATGAGGCTCCTTAGGACTATTCTGGGGTCTACAGTTAAGCCTAGAATTGAAGTGTCAAGCTATGCAGGGGGACTGAATCCAGAAGAGCTAGTGGACTGGATAAATGAATTAAACAAGTGCTTCGATTATGAAGAAATAAGTGAAGATAAAAAGGTCAAGTTTGCAGTGACAAAGCTGAAGGGACATTCTGCACTTTGGTGGGATGGAGTGCAGGCAGAAAGGAGGAGAGTTGGCAAGCAACCTATCAAGAGCTGGACCAGAATGATGGCCAAGTTGAAAGGTAAATTCCTGCCTAGTGATTACCATCTGACATTGTATAGACAAATGCAGAACCTGAGACAGAGGTTTCTGACAGTAAAAGAATACACAGAGGAGTTCTACAGAGTGAGCATAAGAGTTGGGCAATTCCAAGATACACCAGAAAAGACTGCCAGATATGTGAATGGTCTCAAGCTGGATATCCAAGATGAGATTGGTCTCTTGTCTCCCAAGACAGTAGAATAGGCGTACCAGATGGCCTTGAAAGCAGAGGAGAAACTCCTGAGGAAATAGTCTGCCAAGAAGAGAGGTAATTTCCGTGGGAAGGGAAGTCAGGGTGGTAGAGGAAAGCCTACACCCATGGATGGAGCTAACAGTAGCTCACCTCAGAATGCATCTACAGAGGAGGATTCAAGTGGCAGAAGGGGTCCTTATAGAGGAAAAGGAAGAGGAGGCAGAGACAGAGGCAGAGGTAGAGAGTTGAGGTGTTATAGATGTCAGGGAGTGGGACATAAGCACTATGAGTGTTCAGAGAATGTGGGTGCTAGTCCAAGAAATTTTGTTGTTGCCCAGGTTGAAGAAGAAGCAGAAATTGAAGAAAAAGTTCTTCCAGAGAGGGGAGAGTCCTTGGTGGTTAATAAGGTCCTGTTGAAACAAACCAAAGAAGTCACTGAACCTGCACAAAGGAAGACTTTGTTTAGGAGCATATGCAAAGTCCAAGGGAAATGCTGCCAGTTAATCATTGATAGTGGCAGCACAGACAACTTGGTTTCCACTGAGGTGATAGAAAAACTGAAGCTGAAGACTAGGGAGCACCCCACTCCCTACAGGGTGTCCTGGCTGCATAAAGGGCACCAGCTAGTTGTGAAAGAACAGTGTGAAATAGAGCTTCAAATGGGCAAATACAAGGACAAGGTTTTGTGTGATGTAATGCCCATGGATGTGTGTCATATACTGCTCGGTAGACCTTGGAAGTTTGACAGGGCAGCAGTGCATGATGGCAAGAAGAACACTTACAAGTTCTTCAAAGATGGGGTACATCATATATTGATTCCCATGGAAGAAGGAGATCCATCCAGCAGAGTGATTGATCCAAAGACCTTGTTGCTGAGCGGGAAGGAATATCTACAGTAGATAGAAGAAGAAGAGGTAAGCTTTGCTTTAGTTTGCAAACCAAAATTATTTCTTACTTCTACAAAGATTTCTGATTTGCCAATAGAAATCCAAGAGATGTTAGATGATTACTGTGACATTGTTGTGGATGATTTACCTGATGAGCTACCACCTGTGAGAAAGATCAGCCATCAGATAGATTTTATCCCTGGTTCAAATCTGCCAAATAAGGCAGCCTACAGAATGACCCCCAAGGAAAATGAAGAAATCAAGAGACAAGTACAGGAATTGGTGGACAAGGGACTGATTAGAGAAAGTCTGAGTCCATGTGCAGTACCAGCAGTTTTGAGCCCAAAGAAGGATGGAGGCTGGAGGATGTGTACTGATTCCAGAGCAATTAATAAGATCACAATCAGGTACAGATTCCCTTTACCCAGAATTGAGGATTTGATGGACTGTTTGAGTGGTGCTAAATATTTCTCAAAGATAGATTTGAAGAGTGGGTACCATCAGATTAGGATAAGAGAGGGTGATGAGTGGAAAACTGCCTTTAAAACAAATGAAGGGCTGTATGAATGGATGGTAATGCCTTTTGGGTTGTCAAATGCACCTAACACTTTTATGAGACTTATGAATGAAGTATTGAAAGAGTTCATTGGTAAATTTGTGATAGTATATCTGGATGATATATTAGTTTTCAGCAGAACTAAAGAGGAACATTTAAGGCATCTTAATCATGTTTTGAAGAAGCTGTACCAAGAGAAACTGCTGATAAATTTGAAGAAATGCTCATTCATGAAGGAAGAGTTGGTGTATTTTGGGTTTGTTGTTTCTGCAGAAGGATTAAAGATGGACCCAGAGAAAGTCAAGGCAATTGTGGAATGGCCTTCACCCAGGAATGTTTTTGAGGTAAGAAGTTTCCATGGACTTGCTAGTTTTTACAGAAAGTTTATAAGAAACTTCAGCAAGATTAATGCACCAATAATTGAGACAATAAAGAAGAGAAAACAGTTGTTTAAGTGGACTGCTGAAGCAGAGAGAAATTTTAAAGTTTTAAAGCAAAAGATAACAGAGAAGCCTGTTTTAATTCTGTCTGATTTCACCAAACCATTTCAAGTAAAATGTGATGCCAGTGGGGAGGCCATTGGGGCTATTTTGAGTCAGGATGATAGGCCTGTAGCCTATTTCAGTGAGAATTTAAATGACACCAGGAGAAATTATTCCTCTTATGAGAAGGAATTCTATGCAATTGTTCAAGCACTGAAGAAGTGGAGACATTATTTGATGTCCAGGGAGTTTGTATTGTATTCTGATAATCATGCTTTGCAGTATATTGTACAGCAGCCCAAGTTGAAACACAAGCATGCTAAATGGGTTGAGTATCTCCAAGGTTTTAATTTTGTTTTGAAACATATAAGTGGCCAAGCAAATAAAGTAGTTGATGCTTTGAGTAGGAGGCACATGCTTGTTCAAGAAACTAATTTTGAAGTTGCAGGATTTGGTTTTCTCAAAGAATTGTATAAGATAGATCCAGATTTTAAAGAAGCATTTGAAGCTTGTAGTAACCCTGTTCTAACAGATAGAAGTCAGTGGCTGGATTTTTTTCTGTAGGAAGACTTGTTATTCAGAAAGAACCAACTGTGTATACCAAAATGTTCCATGAGAGAAAATTTGATCAAAGAAAAGCATAGTGGTGGACTTGCTGGACACTTTGGTACTGATAAGACTTATGAGCAGCTAAGTCACTTTTATTTCTGGCCCAAGATGAGAACAAAAGTGGACAATTTTGTGAAGAATTGCAAGATTTTTCAATATGCCAAAGGAAGGAGCCAAAACGCAGGATTGTACACTCCCTTGCCTATTCCAGACAGGCCTTGGGACATGGTGAGTATGGATTTTGTTCTAGGATTGCCCAAGACTCAGAGAGGGAATGATGCAGTCTTTGTTGTGGTGGACAAATTCTCCAAAATGGCACATTTTATTCCATGTTATAAAACTAGTGATGCCACCCATGTTGCCAACTTGTTCTTCAAAGAAGTTGTTAGATTACATGGGTTACCCAAGAGTATTGTTTCAGACAGAGACACCAGATTTGTGGGTCACTTTTGGAGGACATTGTGGAAGAAACTTGGTACCAAAATAAGTTTCAGCTCAGCTTATCATCCCAGACTGATGGACAAACTGAGGTTGTGAATAGAAGTCTGGGAAATTTGTTGAGGAGTCTTGCAGGAGAGCATCCCAAGCAGTGGGACCATATTTTTCCCCAAGAAGAATATGCATATAATGATTCACCAAACAGGAGCACAGGGCAGAGTCCATTCCATATTTTTTATGGAATGCATCCTAGAGGAATATCAAAGTTAAGAAATCTAGGAAGGGAAGAGCTGAGAAGTGCAGATGGTGAGGAATTTGCTTCAGAGATCCAGGCCATACATGAAAAAGTGAAACAACAACTACAAGGCAGCAGCATCAAAGACAAAAGCAGAGCAGACTTGAGAAGAAAGGAAGTTCATTTTGAAGTAGGAGATCAGGTTTTGGCACACTTGAGAAAGCAAAGGTTCCCAAAGAAGCAGTACAACAAATTGAAGTTCAAAAAGATTGGGCCATGCAAGATACTTAGGAAGTTTTCTGCAAATTCTTATGAGATTGAATTGCCACCTGATGTTGGAATATATCCCATTTTTAATGTTGCAGATTTATACAAGTATGAAGATGATGGTGCAGAGGAAAAATCAGCAGACGAGGAACAGATTGAGTGGAAAGAGCAGCTACCTCCAGCACAGCCATTGCAACCGGAGAAGGTATTGGACAAGAGAGTGTTAAGAAGGACCAGAGGAAAATAATACTATCAGTACTTGATCAAATGGAAGGATAAGCCAGAGGAAGATGCCACTTGGATGACTGAAGAAGTGTTGCAGAAGATGGGCAGATCAGTGGAGGAGCTCATGGACAGGAGCCCATGAAGAAAATTGCCCTCAGGAGTCTGATGCAGGAGAATTAGACACTGAGGCAGCAATGCCAGAATTTTTTCCACATGTTGTGGCTAGGAGAGTTTGAAAACAGTCAAATTATCACAGCTAGGTGTCAATGCCTTGGTTGTTTGTATTATTATTAGATCAGCTAGAGTTGTAGAAGTCGAATGGTTAGGTTTGGTCCGTTTGTCTTATTTAATTTTCGAATAATTGTAAGGAGGCTCTTGAATTTCCATAACAGTCCACGCAGAGGAACCGAAAGGACATATGTTATGTATATGAATGTATTCCCTCGGATGGAGGAGAAAAAAAAAAGGTAGTAGAAGAGATTTTCTATAATAAACCTTGCGTATGAACAATTTCTTCCAGTTGAATGGATTTCAATGTCTGTCTATTATACATTGTCTTGAAATGTTAATGTTGTGAAAGATCGTTTAACTATGGGCGATTGTGTACTGGTAATCCTGATTCTCTGTCTTTGAATTCCCGCAAGTGGCTGGATAACCTGTGAATGTAACTCCACTCATAGGTAGGGTCTGTGTAAGAATTCTGGTTAATATTGCTGGAAATCTCTAACAAAGAGATGGCGTTGTTTCATTGTTAATTGAAGACCAGAACTGGAGATTTAACCCGAGTTAACAACCGAGGTGAGCGTAAACCTGACGTACACCCTTGGTAAATCACTGTAGCAAAACCACGAGCGGTTTTCGAACCATTCCGCACCACTTTTCGACCATAAGTGGTAATCTTCGGTCGGGCAGCGATTCCATAGGAATTGCGACGCGTGTCCTGGGCGGTATTGGAAGCCACCCGTTAAAGTACGCCTTTGCGCATTAAACTCCGACTGTGGATGCCGAGCGGAATGCACGTGAGATGATGATCTAGAGGCGCGACATCGAACGGTGATCGCGCGTTGAAACTACCCGTAGTTTAATAAAGGTGAGCGGAAGTTAAGCCAGGTACGATACGAGCGGTTGATTGGTTGTTGATTATGTTATGTGGGCCCGGTCCAAGAGTTTATTATAAAGTTTGGTTCCAAGCATGGTGTATAAATATAAAGCTGAAGATTTAATTATTATAAAGTGTCAGGAATTTATATAAGGCGCGCGGAATATACATTTAATGTGTGAAGTTATAAACCTTGGTTATAAAGTTTGGGGGATATCTATATATACCAGTGGGAAATTATTATATAACATTCAGTAGTTGTGAATATGTTTATTTGTCAATTTCTTTGAAATTGATAAATAAATATAAGCGAAGATAAAAAGAGCCACGTGGGCAGTCCAAGGGGAAAAGCTGACAGAGCCACGAAGCTGTTGACCATCCCTCCATTGGGCGCTGACCTTCAGACTTGTTGCGTCACTTCCAACCACCTCAATCATCACATCATCTGAAAGCAGAATCTGCCCCTTCCCGGGCATGACCATGACCCTATAATTTCCAGAGCTCTGCGCACAGGTGCAAACCTGCCCTGAGGTCGGCATTGACCTCGCGAAGCTGCTCAGTGGAAAGCTACAAGCTCTCCACATATTCATTTCCACTGAACTGCAGAGTAGGAAGGCACGTGCATAGCAGCATCTCAGTGAAGCCGAGCAGGTTGTTTCAACAAAGACATCAGAGTCCATCCAGGCTTAAAAAGTATAGCAGGCAGGCATAGCTCATCACACGGAGCTATAAAACCTCATTGACAGATTGTGTGGTGAAATTCCCGACGTAGTCATCTCGGCCTCTGTCGCGCCGCAAGAAAAGATTGAAAGCTTGGTCGCCGCACTCAATGCTTCCATATCAGAGATCCAGAAAGTGAAGGAAGACTTTGAGCTACAAATTTCTGCATTGCAGGCTAAGTTGCAGCCTGAGACCCCTTCGGAGGTGCACGTGCAACGGGCCGCCCTAGTTAAAACAGAATTTTCAAGCATCTCCGCCAACATTGACAATGACTCAGAACTTATGGAGACTTCCATGGGACTATGGACCTCTGTGTAGACCGATCCACTTGTCAAAAATATTACCCAGGAGCTGCAGGCCAAAGAGCAGGAATTCGATGAACTGTAGGAGGCCTTGCCCACATTAATTCCTGCCCGGCACATGGCATGCCTTCAGACCATTCAAGCGCTGTGCGATGAGGTCAAGGAGATCCGAGAGAAGAAATATATTCTCACCAACCATATGAAATCATGGGCAGACGAGGCAATGAAATTGTCTCAGGAGCTTGATGCTGCAGTACAAAATCTTAATCAGACTTTGTAGAGTGTCACTTTTTCCACATAAGGGTCAACTTCAAAGAATATGAATAATCCAGTTCCGCTATGAATCGGGACGAGTCACAAGATTATGTTGGGAGCTTGTTGGAGCGAGGTTCCCTAAGTCCGAGCTTTGAAGACCAATTTTGATATATTTTTGTAATATATTTTGTAAGTATAGTCGTGTGCAACACAAGTCAAGGGGCTTTAGAGCGGGTCAAAGCCCCTCATGATTTTTAATGGGTAAACATGGTAGAAAAAGGGGCCACAAACCATGGTTTTTGGACCCTAGATTAGTGCAGGCTAAAAGTATAAATAGGAGTCTAGATTGAGTTGAAGAAGTCAGTTTTTGGATAATTTTGAATGTTGAATGATAGATTTGGTTTTCTGGTGATATTTTGTGCGGATTTTTCTGGGTGAAAGGCTCCTGCTGGCTTGTGCGTGGAGACCTTAGTATTGTTGTTTGTGGACCCCGCTGGCTATGTGCACAGGTGAACTGAAGGGTTTCGTATGAAGGATCTAGACTTATATAAATAAAGAACTGTTGTTGCAGATATCTGAGTCTGAATTGCATATATTGTTTATGTTATTATTATTTCTGCATATTATTTCTAATTCCTGTATTGTATGCATTTATATCTCTTACAGAACTTCTTCTGGTTTTATATAAGTGATTAATGGATGGATCTAATGTTATTTGGCTTTGATATTGTTTGTTAAGAGTTATTACTTGGATTATAGATTCTGTGTTAACCTGCGCGCAAAATATTCTGCGTAATTGACCTAAATCTATCTATAATTGTTTCCCGGTTAAGGCTTCTGTTTCGAAGGTCTATTCATGATATTAGGACATCCACATCATTCAAATCTCTCTCATGGTGCAAAACCTGGCTCCACTACCCCCTCATACTGCTTCGGGTGAGACTTTGACTTAAGCAAGAAGTTCATTATCAAAAGGGCTAGTAGTAAGAGGGTTTTGTTGGTTAACCTCAACTCCGAACCTGGGTCAGGACCCCTCAAGCCAACACAACCATTTCAATATTGAGCTCCTAAAAGAAAGAAAAAGGTTTGTATTTTAAAAAACAATTACATAACTTTTTTTTGAAAAATCAGTTTGAAGTGATTCCAAGGGAATATTGAAGCATAGATATAAGTATTGAGTTCTAAAATTCCTCCCAAAAATAATTTCACACCCATTAAGCCCTCAGAAAGCTCTAATATGACACATGAATAGGAATAATTTCAACATGATATATCGAAATTACAATACCAAGTGAAAAAAATTTCGCTCTCAAAAAAAGTAACCAAAAATGAAATGCAAGCTATGATGGATGGTTTAAATAAAGGCATGGAAGCTAAGATGGATGGTTTGAATAATGAAATGGAAGCTAATATGGATGGCGTGGAATATTATATGGATGGCATGGAAGCTAAGATCGATGGTATAGAAGGAAACATGGAAGATTTGAAGAATGACATGGAAGGTTTGAAGGAAGCTTTGGAAAAGTTTATACAAGAAAAGCTTCCTAATGGCGAAAAGGTAGTAGAGGAAACTCATGATGAGAAAAAAATAAATGTTAATCTTGATTCCATAGACTCTAATGTTGGATTGAAGACCCACCATATTCCAAAGATCAATATGAGGAAGTTTGATGGCAAGGATCTCGTAACATGGATACTACATATGGAGATATACTTTGATCTCCATAATGTGCAAAACACACAATATGTACGAATTACAAATTTATATTTAGAACCCAATACATTTGTATGGTATCGATGGGATTTTATCTCGTAAGCTAATTGTCGCTTGGTCAATTTTTATGGAGGAAATGATAGCACATTATGAGGATACAAAGAGAAAAAACTTCTTTAGCCAATTGATAAATCTAAAAAAAAAGGGTTCAATGGTGGAGCACATTGAGGACTTCTAAAAATTGAATATAAGGGTAAAGGATATTCCACAGGAGCACAGGATTGAGGTCATCTTGGAATTTTCACTATAATTTTTTTTTACGAAGTTTCAAACGCTGGAAAAAATAACTCATTTGAGTCAAATGCTTAAGGAAATTTGTGTAAAAATTTCAGATGTTGGTTCGTTATATTTTCATATATTTGATATGAGGAAGTAATGGTTTTTGCAGGCTCCATAATTTCATCTCAAATAGGTGGCCGAGGAAAAATCATCATAACTTTTTTTTCAAACATCAGAGTGGAATTATGTAAAAAATAACTAAAATTGGATTTACTTTAGTTTCCTTTATAGAAATTTCAGAGTCGAAGGTCAAAATAGTGACATGTGGCACGCTGCACAAGTTCTCTCTACTAAACCAACTCATAATTACTTAATTATGGGAGATTGGGCATAACTTTATCTTGAAGAATCCAAATTAGGTATGACATGTGGCATTGGAAATAAGACTCGAAGGGCTACCACAGGGCCAAAGTTTCGATCTTGGAGATACGAAATTATAGAGTTACAACAATTTCAATATCGAGCTCCTAAAAGCAAGAAAAATGTGTGTATTTAAAAAAAAAAATTACATAACTGTTTTTTGAAAATCCGTTTGAAGTGATTCCAAGGGAATATTGAAGCGTAAATATCAGTATTGAGTTCTAAAATGCCTCCAAAAAATAATTCCACACCCATTAAGCCCTCATAAATCTCTAATATGGCACATGAAGAGGAATAAATGAAAAATGATATATCAAAATTACAATACCAAGTGCAACAAATTTTGCTCTCGCAAAAATTAACCAAAAATGAAATGGAAGCTAAGATGGATGGTTTGAAGAAAGGGATGGAAGCTAATATGGATGGTTTGAAGAATGGCATGGAAGCTAATATGGATCATGTGCAAGGTAATATGTATGGCATGGAAGCTAAGATCGATGTTATAGAAGGCAACATGGAAGATTTGAATAATGAAAAGAAAGGTTTGAAGGAAGGTTTGGCAAAGTTGCTGTAAGAAAAGCTTCCTAATGGTGAAAAGGTGATAGAGGAAGCTCATGATGAGAACAAAATAAATTTTAATCTTTATTTCATAAACTTTAATGTTTGATTGAAGACCAACCATATTCCAAAGATCGATATGAGGAATTTTGATGGCAAGGATCCCATAACATGGATACTACAGATGGAGCAATACTTTGATCTCCATAATGTGAAAAACACGCAAAAGGTACGCATTGCAAATTTATATTTATAACGCAATACATTTTTATGGCATTGATGGCTTTTCTCTCGGAAACAAATTTCCACTTGGTCAATTTCTACGGAGGAAATGATAGCACATTATGAGGATACAAAGAGAAACACATTCTTTAACCAATTGATAAATCTCAAACAAAATGGTTCAATGGTAGAGCACATTGAGGACTTCTAAAAAATAAATACAAGGGTATAGGATATTCCATAGGAGAACAGGATTTATGTCTTCACAGGGACTTTAAAGGATAACATCCAAAATGAGGTTTTCCTTTAGAAACCTGATTCATTATAGAAGGCATTCATGTTGGCAAGAAAAATTGAAATAAAAATTATGGTGACAAGGAAGCCTACCACTTACAACTATAAATATAGAAGTTTTGCTACTCCTAGGCTTCCACAACCTACAAGGTTGACACCACAACAATTGGAAGAAAAAAGGGGAAAAGGGCTTGTTATAGTTATGATAGAAAATACTCTAAAGGTCATAAGTGTGCTGAGAAGAAATTATTTTACATAAATTGTGAAGAGGGGGAAGAAAAGTAACAAGAAACTTCAAAAGAAAAGGATATACACCAAGAACCAACCCTATAGGAAGAAGAAATGAATCTGACCATATCATGTAATGCATTGGTAGGAATTACCACTCAAACTCTCAAGATAGAAGGAAATATCAAGAAGAAAAATTAATAGTGTTGGTTGATCCGGGTTGTACCCATAATTTAATTCATTGTAAGATAGCCAAGGAATTGAATTTCTTCCTATACCCAACCCCAGAGTGTCAAGTGATAGTTCAAATAGAGGAATGATAAATTGCTCTATAAAGTGCCACAATATCAAGTTAACCATTGGGAGAATATCTATTGAATAGTCCAATTCTCTCTGTTCCCATGGGTGGTGATGATGTTGTACTAGGAGTACAATGGTTACAATATTTAGGGGATGATATATTTTAATTTTCAATAACTTTTCTTGAAATTGTTTTTCGAAAGAAAGGAAGTTGAATTATGGGGTATAATAGGGAAGCCAAGAAATATAATCAGCTCTAATGTCATGACAAATCTTCTCAAGAAAGTACAATGAGGCGTAATTGCACAATTATTCTCACTAGAGGTTCAAACATCAAATCATCTATTTCTCTAGATCTCCAAAATGTATTGGAAAATCATTCCAAGGTGTTTGAGAGTCCCAAAGAACTCCCACCTATTCGTGATCATGATCATCTTATTCATTTGATTCCAGAAAGTGCTCCTCCAAACATCGGGCCTTACAGATATCCTTATGCTCAAAACAGTGAGATTGAACTTATGGTTGCAAAAATGCTAGACGCTAGTATACTTCAACCTAGTCAAAGCTTTTTCTCTATTCCAGTATTATTGGTGCAAAAGAAGGATGGATCATGCTATATGTGTTCAGATTATAGGGAGCTCAACAAGCTCACTATTAAAGATAAATTTCCCATCCCCATCATTGATGAATTATTGCACATGGAGTAATTTATTTCACCAAGTTGGATCTTATTTCTGGATATCATCAAATTAGAATCAAGACTGGAGACATTTCGAAAACAACATTCAAAACTCATGAGGATCATTATGAATTTTTGGTCATGCCTTTTGGCATAACTAATGCACCTTATACATTTCAAGGTTTGATGAATTCCATTTTCAAAACCTTCCTTATAAAATTTGTGTTAGTATTTGTTTCATGAGATACTAATCTACAACAAGTCTTGGAAGGAGCATGTTCAACATGTTGACAGGCTGCTCAAACTATTGGAGGAGTAAAAATTATATGAAAAAAGCTCCAAATGTTTCTTTGGAGTATAGGAGATGGAATATTTGGGTCATATTGTATCTCATGAGGGTTTTAAGGTAGACCCTAACAAAATTAAATCCATTAAGGAATGGAAAATCCCCACAACCATAAAGCATCTTTAGGGATTTTTGACGTTAATGTGGTATTATCTCAAGTTTATTAAGAATTATGGGATAATATCGAAACCTATAACATCATTACTAAACAAATATACATTTTATTGGACTCCAAAGGAAACGAAGGCCTTTGAACATATTAAAGAGGCAATGTGTCAAGCACTGGTATTAGCTACGCCAGACTTCACAGAAAAAATTATTGTGGAATGTGATTCCTCAGGAAATGGAATTGGTGTGGTTTTAATGCAAGAAGGAAGACCCATTGCTTTTGAAATCCATCCAATCAAAATAAAGTATTTACATAAAACTATTTATGAGAAGGAAATGTTGGAAATACTACATGCACTAAAGCAATGGCAGACTTACCTAATAGGAATACACTTCAAGGTAAAAAAATATCATGATAGTCTTAAATAATTTTTGGAACAAAGATTATACTCAGAAGAGCAGAAACAATGGGCCACAAAGATGTTGGGTTAGGACTTTTAAATCATCAACAAAAAGGGGAAGCTAAATTTCGTTGCAGATGCACTCTCAAGAAAGGATGAGGATGTGGAAGCATTTCTTTGTTCAATTTCTATTATCCAACCTAAGTGGATAACTGAAGCAAGGGATGAATGGAAGAATGATGAAGAGGTGTGGACACTCATTGAAATTTGCAGAAATATCCTAGTACATCTGAAACATTTAGCTAGAAAAATGATTCCTTATGGTACAAAGATCTCTTATATATTTATAGGAATTCCCAACTAAAACAAAATATTATTTTGTAATTTTACACCTCTCCTTTAGGAGGGCACTCGTGATTTTTAGAAATTTACGACAATGTCAAGAAGGAATTTTATTTGGGATGGCCTTAAATCTGATATTCAAAAGTTTATGGCAGAATGTTTGGTTTTCCAACAAAATAAATTTGAGTCAATTAAGACCCCAGATTTTTTACAACCTTTATCCATTCAAAGTCAACATTGGGAGGAGGTTTCAATGGATTTTATCATAGGTTTACCCAAGTCCGAAGGAAATACTGTCATCATGGTGGTAGTTGACAGACTTACTAAGTATGCACACTTTTCTGCATTATCTCATCCATTTAAAGCCAGTACTGATCCAGGGGGATATCAGTGGCCGCCCACCTATTCCATTTGGACCCGTGACATCAATTCTTGCAGCGTTTCACTTCCAACAGCTTACTATTTTTAGCAGGTTTTCGGGTCCTGCATGCCCGAAGCCATTTTGGGGCATTAATGATCCAGGTGGATATTGGTGGCAGCCCACCTATTCCATTTGAACCCCTTCCATGAGTTCTTTCGTTTTCAATTTTCAGCACAACTTACTATTTTTAGCAGTTTTTCAGGTCCTGAACTTCCAAAACCATTTTGAGGCCCTAAACGATGTTTTTTGGGAAAACGAAGAGAAACTGAGCATATATTTGTTGCATCAAAATTTTTACTCCTCGGATGGATCTTTCTAACGATCTATTGAGCGCATCAAATGGAGATTGGATGCCAAGTTTACGTCCTTGGGAAGTTAAAACACCAATTTACCCAAATGGGGCCCACAGTTTTTGCGCTTCATCTCCTAGGGTTAGGTTTTTAGACGTTTCGGATTCTACATTATTTCTCAACAATAAATAAGCCCTTGAGCCTCATTGTAACATAGTTCAGGGGCTGGTAGCCATCAAATCTCTTCTCAGGGACACGCTGCCAATACCCTAGCTCATCTATTTCCATTATGTCTGTAATAGGCCTTCGAGCCTCAATGTAACATAGTTCATAGGCCTACGTATTCCACGTCTCTTCTCAGATATACGCTACTATTTCCCTATCATGTTTCCATTATGTTTTTAAGCTTATTTCATTCATTCGTTTATTAATAAAATGAAGCATTATTTCCGTTGCATCTTTGTATTTATGATTATATCTGTATTCTGTTGTGTTCCTGCATAAATGGAAATAGATGAGCTAGGGTACTGGCAGTGTATCCCTGAGAAGATATGTGACGACTACCAACCCTGAACTATGTTACAATGAGGCTCGAGGGCCTATTTATTGTTGAGAAACAATGTAGAATCCGAAACTTCCAAAAACCTAACCCTGGGAGATCAAGCGCCAAAATTGCGGGCCCTGTTTGGGTAAATTGGTGTTTCAACTTCCCAGGGACATAACTTTGTCATCCAATATTTGTTTGATGCGCTTAATAGCTCATTAGAAATATCTATCTGAGAATTCATTCTCTCTCGGTTTTCCCAAAAAACGTCGTTTAGGGCCTCAAAATGGCTCTAGAAGTTCAGGACCTGAAAAACTGCTAAAAATAGTAAGTTGTGCTGAAACTTGAAAATAGAAAGAACTGAAGGTAGGGGTTGTTTGGGTTCCTATGTTTTGGCAAGATTGGCAATACCAAAAGATAAGACAACATCAAAACCACTTTAGACCTCAGGATCTAGCCCTCTTGGGTCCAGAGAGGGATCTCTCTATAAAGGCGAAGGTATATGTCTTTGAAGTTCAGTTTTGAAGGTATTAGGCTAGTTATAAGGCACAAGGTTTGTTTTGTTTTGTTTGTTTATTTGGTTGTTGGGAATCAGGAAGGAAGGGTTCAATATAAGACAAAGGGTGAGCAAAGAGGAATTTAGGCAAAGGAGAGATACTTCATAGAACACTCGAGACCATTGGGCAATGGAGTTAGGAAAGGGTTTACTTGCTATTTAGTATTCAAGGCTTTCAATTGTGCTAGTCATCTAAATCATAGGATCTTAAAGATGATAGTGTGGTATGAAATGATAAAGAAAGAAGGTGAATGACAAGGAAACCTCCAAGGTGACTAGTTAGGAATCAGATCTAGGGAAAAAACATGCCATTAGACAACTATGATCCAACTCTAAAAGGTTAACTCTTCAGACAAAGGAACATTAAAGATTTAAACACAAAGGTGAAAACCTGAGAATAGAGAAAGTATTTGAACTTTCAATGCTTCGACATCCAACTTAAGGGAACTTAGAAAGGTTCAATTGATTGAAAAATACCATAGTGAGACAGAATCAGCATTCTAAACTCCCAGTATCCCAATTCTTTCAATTAAAACCCAACAAGAACATATAAGAACAGATTCATTAATTCATACATCAGCTAGCAGTGAATAATAGCTGCTACACTAGTTAAATTATCTTAAATAAGTTCTCAGATAATAAAATCAGTAGAAAACATCAAAGTTAATAAGAGCAGGGGCATTAGGGTACCATGCAAGGGTATGTCCTAAGCCAGATTTCTGATTCTTACCAGAGAGATGAAATGTAATGAATTACAGAAGGAAAACAGAGACAAAGGCAGAAAAACATCACCGCTGCTTTAAATCAGGATCCAAAGAAATGTGCTTGTCATATTAAAGAGAAACACCAGTCATGTACAACATTATCAAACAACTTGATATTCAGTCTGAAAACATCTTCCACAACCTATCTTACAACTCTACACAGAGAACTATATCTCAATAGAAACAGCTTACAATTCACAGATATCCGATCAACAACCTTTACAATGTGTTTCTTCATGAGTTTTATAGATGAAAGAGACGCAGAGGAGGTAGATGAAACACTAAATGAAACATTAAAATAGGAGTAGAAGAAGAGGTCTCGAGGCCCATTCTGTCTTAATATCCATGCATTGATTTTCAGTACTCTTTAGATGAAAGAGTGGTCTTCGACAGGCTGAAATTAACTCTCGGTATGTTCTTTGATGTACTTTCAGTTGCAGTACTCTGTAGTAATCTGGTGATAAGAAAAGGTAGATAAATGACTTTGAGGTCTTCCATACTACATAACAAATGCTCTGGTATCATTGGGACTTCTATCAGGGTGGAAATCTTCTCAGGAACACGATGTAGAATAAAAACAGTATGGGTACTTTGTCCTTTCTTGGGAGGGAAACTTCTGCTGATGTGAAACACTAATAATATTTTTTTCTGTGCATTAGGCTTCATTAGGCACTCTGTTTTAATCTCAAGGTATTCAATCTGGTACATTTTCCCTTTAAACATTGGATTAAGGCTTAAAAATCTTCAATTAGAGGCTTTAAAATCTCTTTAATCCTCTATTGATACTCTTTGCCGCTTCATGACTGTCTCTGTCTACGAATTTGCAGGTTTAATGGTGCTGGAAGCTTTTAACGGAGTTAATACCCCTAATTTGGATAAAATATGCATTTAAAACCTTTCAGGAGTCTTCCCTGCAAATCCTGGCTCTGAAAATGGCCTTTCTGCGCTTTATGTCACTATAATAGTGACTGTGAGCAACGGCGGTTTCTACTGCCTGTAACCTTGAAAAACACACAAATATGTTATGAAATCCATGCATGGGGGAGGATGGATGCAGTTGAAGGCTGTGAGAATGGCAGCGCAGTAGAGGTGAATGTTGTGGATGCAATCGAAAGCGGTGGAAAAATGCAGTGAAATGGTGAAAATCTGCTCTGATGGAGGTTTGGTGGAGGAATGCATGTGGACCATCCGATCATATCTGGAGGCGATGATCGACGGTGGTGATTTATTGATGGGATGACTTTAGGGGGCAAGTGATATGAAACAACCCTAAATGTTGTAAAATAAAGTTTTAATATTATAACACCAAAGTCTGATGTTGGGTGGAAGAAATTAGTTTTAATGTAAATCATAAGGTTTGGACCTTTGAATGAAATAAACAGAAAATGCGTAAAAAACATATGAAATGGGCTTGAATGGTGGGACCCGGTCATGGGCAGAGGGAGAATTAGTATGGAACATCAGATCTCAGGAGGAGATCGATGGTTGAGATGATGCGATGAAGTTCTATGGTTGCGCGATGAACACATATGAATGGAATGTGAGATGAAATGAGGGTCGTTGATCTGTACAGATCAACGGTCGGTATCTGTAGATGGATCTCCGAGCATAGAAGTGGGGAAGTGGTTTTAGGATAAAACCATTGTTTTCATGCGGCAAAGGGCAGGTGAGGTGGTTTTCACTTTTCGAACGCGATATAGGTCTCCGGCTGACACGTGGCGTTTTGAAACCGCCTATATCGCGTGAGTTCACACTATTAAACTTCGAATGCAGAACGAATGCGATATGGATGTTGGCCATTGGATCTGGGACCATGAGATCCGACGATGAGAGATGGAGTGTGATACGAGAATGTGTGCGATCAGTATTGTGGGGGCCAATCAAAGGTGGTTTGATTGTGGACCGTCCGATCAGTGCGATGGACGGCTGAGATCTACAGAGGAGAAACAAAGGTGGAGGAATTGGTTAGTGGTCGAGAGTAATCTTGGCCATTGGATCCAGGGGATTGGACGACAGAGATTTAATGATGAGGTAGGGGTAAATGGGCCATATGAATGTGCAGAAGGAATATGAGACGTCAGATCAAGAGGGATGAATGGTTGCGATTCAATCGGAAGCGGAGGAGGCAGGGGCCCAAAACTCTCATGGGGCGATGAAGTGATTGCATCTGGACCGTCAGATTGGAAACAGATCAACGGTTGCGATTGGATCGAAAGGTGACCAATCAAAAAATATGAGGCGGAGTGAGAGAAAATCCTGGCTATTGGTTCTTGTGGATTCAATGGCCAGGATTGCATCGGAGGATCGCCATCGAGGGAAACAAGAATGACGCAATAAGAATTTCCGATGGTGCGAGAATGCGATGGCTGTCGGATTCAAAATTGAATCGACGGTGGAGATGGCCATTGGAGGGTTCACAAAGGAGTGTGATGGGCACGTTGAAACATGCATGGAACCGTTAGATCTATTCAGATCAACGGTGGAGATTGCTCCCGGGACCCATAGAACAAATACACCATCGCATCAGAACTTTTTCGTTTACAAAGGAAACAAGCGCTCCGACCAATCCTTCCGATGTGATAAGTGCTTTATTCCTTAGTGCTTGGTCTTATCGCTCGGGTGCATGGAGGGGAAGTCGTTAAGGGGCTGGCCGAAAGGGGCTAAACCTGTTTATGGTAAAAAATGGGTTTTTTGGCTTAGAAACAGAGTTTTTAAGGCTAAAAAGAGGCTTTCGGTAGAGGGAAAAAAGGATTTTTAAGCCAAACAAAGGGTGTTTGAAAGGTTTAAAGGGGAGATAGGATGATTTAGTAGGCTTAGGAAGGGATTTTTGGGGGTCCAAGGGGGAATTTGGGAAAGGAGAAAAAAGGTTAAAATGGGGAAATTTGCAGGGATACAAGGGGCAAATGGAAGCTTTTTCTGAGCATAATTTTTTCACAGGCAGTGAGGCTTTTGATGGAAACATCAGTGAAGATCTTTTCAGAGGAAAAGGACACACAGAGGCTTCAAGTATGAGATATTTTCATAGGAAATGTATCTCTTGAATGCTCAGAAACAATTTAGCCACCTGTTTGCTTGACAAAAAATTTATTTGTGGCTAACAGTGGCTCCACATGGGGATGGCATCTTTTTGAAGGTGTCAAGAATTTAGAAAATAATCTTTGGAGTAGGCCAGATGCCCAATCCTTGAACCATATTTCTTCTTTGATTCAGCTGTTACAACATGATGGATATTAATCAGCAGAAAATATTCCCCAAACAATCTACCTACCCATCCTACAGTCCTAACATTTTTTCTTCAAGGTGCATTTGAATTTGCAGACCTTCTTCATCATTTTTTTTTATTGAAAGCAGAAAACAAACTAGTCTAATTCTACCCTTATTCCTCCATGAGACCAGATTAAATTTTTGGTCTCATAGCTTCTCTACCTAATCTAATATCTGCTAGGATTAAACTGTCTAGCAGATTTCTTTCTCTACATTCTACAACAGAAATTTAAAAACAATCAAACTAGGATTAGACAGTCTGGTTTGTTGTGGATTCATAGCATAAAGACAGCTGCACATGAATTGAAAAACTTGAAAACAAAATTTTGAAGGCTTGAAATCTTGAAACTTTGAAGCATCCTTCTTTTCTTTGTGACTCAAGTTCTGAGCTTTTTAGAGTCACTTTCTTTTTTACTTCATCTCTGGTTTTGGGCTTGTTAGAGCTGATTCTTCTTTCTTCCTTGCTGGCTCAGATTTTGATCATGTTAGAGCCAATCTTTTGTACTTCAGAGGTTCATGTTTTGAGCATATATGAACCTCTCTTTCTCTCTTTTTGAAACATTTTCTCTTTTTCTCTGAAACTAAAACACAACAATGGTATTTACAATGGAAATGGAAACTGTAAACTGGAAATCAACAGTAGTAATGTTTGAGCATCCTGCCATTGACAGGACCCCAAAACAAAATTGTACCATCAATTTCTTGCAGAAAAAGGCATTTGGACCAACAGTGGCTTGGATGATGTAAGGACCCTGCCACAAACTATCAAATTTTCCATGCTTTTCTTTGTCTTCTCTCCTAGAGTCCCACTTTAAAACTTTATCTCCAATTTTGAAGTCACAAGCTTTTGTTCTTTTATCAAACAAATTCTTTATATTTTCATGCACCTTCAGAGCTCTATTGTAGACTTCTTCTCTTGTTTGTTGAAGATGAATTGTTTGATTTATCCTACTTACCATGTTGTCCTCTTCTGTATGAATCTCTTGGACTAGTTTAATCACTGGTACCCCAAGGCTGGTAGGAAAGACTGCCTTTGTTCCATAAACAAGTTGATATGGTGACATTCCAATGGATTTCTTTATTGTTAGCCTGTTAGCCCACAAGGCATGCACCAACTTGTTATTCCATGACTTCTTGTTTTCTTCAAGCACCTTTTTTATAATGGTCACCAAGCTCTTGTTTGATGATTCAACTAACCCATTACCTTGTGGGTAATAAGCAGTTGAATGACTGAGTGCTATTTGATACTTGTGACAAAAATCTATCATTTTCTTGGATCCAAAAGCAACAACGTTATCAATGATTATATTTCTTGGGCAGCCAAATCTAGAGAGGATGTGGTCTTCTAGGAACTTAATGATCACAGAATTTGTGGAATTCCTAGTGGGTATGGCCTCTATCCATTTTGTGAAATAATCGATGGCTGTAATGATCCACTTGTGTTGAGCAGAAGATGCAGGGTGTATTTCCCCTATGAAATCTAGGCCCCATTGTTGAAAGGGAGCCTCAACAGTAATGGGTTGTAATGGTAAAGGGAGGAGCTTTCTTTTGCCCTCAAAAATTTGGCACTTATGGCATGCAATTATCATTTTATGGATGTCATTGAAAAGTGTAGGCCAGTAATAGCCAACTCTGAGTATTTTGTTAGCAGTGGTTTTCCAGTTTAAATGGCCTCCACACTCTCCTGCATGGAACTCCTGTTTAATCCTCTTTTCTTCAGTTTCAGGCAAACATTTAAGCAATAGGCCATTTTCATTTTTCCAGTATAAACAGTCATTAAGTATGAAATAGTTTCTGGCTTTTAACTTTAGGAATATGGCCGTAGTCTTTGATAAATCAGGAGGGGCATTGAGGTTTGCGAGTACATATAGGATATCAGAATACTAGGGAGAGTTTTGAAATTTTTCTTCAACAAAAGGATCAGGAAACCCTTCATGTTCATCCAGGGCATCTACCATGTTTATGTCAAGGGCTTGCAGGTTAGATTGAGCCATTAGTTGAGCTAAGCCCTGACCTTTGATTAGTTTTGTGGGTTTTATTTCCAGGTCATACTCTAATATTAAAACAATCCATTTTCCCCTCTTTCCATCAGGATCCTGGGACAAAATTTCCTTAACCACTATGTTAGGTACGTAGGCAATGATGTGAGAATGCAGAATATACACCCTAAAGTCTTTCAAGGCCTTTACCAAGGCATAGGCCTGCTTTTCCATTATGTTATATTTTAAGGGTTCATCCCTCAGAGCTTTGCTGAAGAAAGCAATGGGTTGTTCCATTCCCTCTGGATTTTTCTGCAGTAGAACTGTAGCCACTGTATGCTCGGAGGCAAAGGAAAATATCAGGAAATCTTTTGAGAAGTCTGGGCTGATTAGGACAGGCGCCCGGGTGAGAGCAAGTCTAACTAATTCAAAAGATTTTTTAGCCTCTACATTCCACTTAACCCCTACACCCTTTTTCAACATGTTTTTCATATCCCTGAGGTGCTCAACTAAGTTGGGAATGAACCTCATTAAGAAGTTAATTTTCCCAATAAAGGACTGCAACTCTTTTATGTTTCTCGGGTGTGTAATCTGTAGTATTCCCTCAACTCTTTGTGAATCTATCTTAATTCCATTCTCTAATATAATATGGCCAAGGAGCTTACCTTCTTGCAGGCTGAATACAATCTTCTTGGGATTTAAGGACAGACTGAACCTTCGACATTTTTCAAAAAATCTTCTCAGATGTTTTAGGTGCTCCTCATTAATGTTGGAATAGACTGTTATGTCATCCAGATATATGAAAATTAAGTTCCCTATTTCCTCTGAAAAGGCTATGTCCATTTCTCGTTGGAAGGTCGCACCAGCGTTCATTAGTCCAAAAGGCATTTTTACGTACATAAAAGTGCCCCAGGGAGTGGTAAAATTTGTCTTGAGTTGGTCTTCTGGGAGTACTAAAACTTGGTTATAGCCTAAAAAACCGTCTAACAGGGAGATCCTTTTTGAGCCAACTACCCTCTGCAGAATGTGTTCCATCTTTGGTAAGGGGTAATTATCTTTAAGTGAAGCTCTGTTAAGGTTTCTGAAATCAATGCACAGTCTGATCTCGCCTATCTTCTTTCTCACAGCTACAAGGTTGGAAACCCAATCGGAGAACCTCACAGGCACTATAATTCCTACCTCGTACATCTTCTTGATTTCCTTTTCAACTAGAGGCAGTTGTTTCGGGTTAATTCTATGAAGTTTCTGTCTGAAGGGTTTTTGGTTTTCTTTCAGAGGGATTTTGTGCTGTATAATTTCTGTATCGTAGGCCTTTAAGTCCTCATAGCTCTAGGAAAACACATCGATGAACTCTTTAAATAAGTCAATATATTTCTTTTTCATGTCTACAGGCAAGGACTTAGCCAACTTTATCATCTTAGGCTTATCTTCAGTGCCTATGTTGCATTCCTCGACATCAGAGTCTGAGTGTTCTATAGTGGGTTTTTTCGCTACGTCGTCAAAATAAAAAAGGTCCTCTAAAGGTGCCAATCCTCTGGGTATATTCTTATCTTTTGACTACAGCACCTCTATTTCCTCTTTTTCTATGTTCTTATACTCTTCAGTTGGATTTCCAAGTTGTTCAATTAAAGTGTTTATTTCTATGTTATGTGCTGATCTTTCTTCGTCGGGGGGCTCTTCACTCAGGCATCTTTCATCGGATTTAGAGTCTGAATCAAGGAATTCAAACTCATTTCTACCAATCAGGAAATCCTCTATCTGCTTGTCGCCCTCAAAGACCTGCCAATATGTTTCGTTATCAGGCACTGCAGGTCTGTATTTTTTCTGAATGATGATTTGTTTTTCACTGGGAGACTTATGATATGAACTAGCTATGCAGGCTAATCCATTCGCGAATATGTTCTAACTCCTAGGAACAAACAATAGTTTATACTCTACAAAGGTTTTCAGTAGATCCATAGCATCATTTTTGTATGCTCTCAATCTAGGGTGTTTAGCCGTATATTCTCCGTTCACCTGTTTTATGATTAATTCAGAGTCTCCATGTACAGCTATCCTACGGGCTCCTAGTTTTTTCAACAGATTCAAGCCTAGGATAAGAGCCTCATACTCTGCGATATTGTTTGTACATTTGAAGTTCATATTGAAGGCGTGACTCTCAGCATAGTCACTCTCATTGTTATGTAACCACAATCCCGCTCCTGTAGTCTTTCTAGTGCAAGACCCATCGAAATTCATTCTCCATAAGGGATCGTTTTCAGGTTTATTATCATTTTCCTCCCTAATGTTGGTTTCACTGTTATGCTATAATATGGGTTCTGCATCGTGGTGTGGAGTGTTTTTTTCTTCATGATGTGTATGTAGTTCCGAGAGGGGACTAGTTAGTTGTTTGTAATCTTGTTCCTATTCACTCTGAGTTTCAATTTCAGTGCATTGTCCAAAGTTTTCTTCTTCTTTTTCTTCTAAGCCTAGAATGGCCATTATGTTAAAATCTATAGGCTCTACTCTATTGCCTGAATCTTTGTCTTCTATCTGTGGCTCATCTATGGATTCATTGTTGAAAAGGATAAAGGAGTCCAGATCAGTGTGTATAGAATACAGAGGTGAATTTTCAAGCTTCTTCAGGGCTGCTAAACATGAACTTCATTTGTTCCTCTCTATACAGTCTCCTAAGCTGGCTAAAGACAGGGATTGTGGCATATGACCCATCCATATGCATTGTACGTTGTAGCTTGGATCCCCATGACCTGGACAACAGCATACCATACTTAGGTGGCACATCTTCCACCACAACATCCATAACCATACATTTTGTTGGAATCTAGGTCATGTTCACACACAGATCTTTGATTAGGCCAAGGCATTTTACTCTACTCGAGTTAAATGAATATAAATCTTTATAAGGACAGGTTATCTCTAGGCCTAACCTCTCCATAACTACCTTAGGCATCAGGTTGTGTGAAGCCCCAGAGTCATGCATTGCGTTGTGAAGGATCTTGTCATGGATATTGAGGCTGATATAAAAAGGAGGTACTACCCCTTCCTGAAACTTTCCTTCTATCTTTGGACCAAACAAAAGGGCTGGTTGATCATCACTTAGATTGACAGTGTCACTGTTTTCACCTAGATTTAAAGCTTTCAAAATTTGGCCTTTATATACAACCTGAGTGGCTAGCTCAAAGAGTGGGACAGAAATTTTTATTTTAGCAATCTCACTCTCCAAATTGAAGGGAGAATGACTCTTTGAAAGGCTCAATTCTGTTTTGTTAGCCACTACTTTAGTGGCAGAATGAGGGTGTTGATTCTCACTATGTACAGTGTTTGTAGTTGTTTTATCAGGACCATTAGCTGCAATGCTAGTGCTACTAGTTTGTTGACTTTGTCTATCAGTATTTTTGCGGTCTTTTAATTTGTTCTTCCCAGAACTCTCAGCTGTTGATTTGTTGCTTTCAGCAGTCACCTTAAGAGTTTTCTCAGGCCTTTTATTAATGGTAATCTCAGAAGCTTTTGGTTTGGAAGTGTCTAATCTCTTTTTGCTTCTAAGTTCGTACTGTTCTCTGACCTACATGATGGCATTTTCAAATCCTAGCCTATAATCCTTAGATTCTAACCTTTCCTCATCCCAATGTGAGTGTGAGGTCTGATTGTCTTCCGTGGAATAGTTGTGGATTGAGTTGTCTATTTCCACCATGTTTATTGTGGTTCCCTCGGACTCTTCTATTATCCCCTCATCCTCATCAAGGAAATTCTCCTGAAATGGGGGTATGACTTGCTAGTCAGCGTCTCTCTGTCTGTTTGGGGGATTGTTTCTCCTAAAGTTCTAGTTTTGATTTTGATTTCTGTTCTGATTACTGACTGTGACAACCATTTTCTCCATCATTTTCTCTAGCCTTTCCATGTTTTTGGCTAGAATGTCATACTTGGGATCAGATGTGGAAGCTGCAGTGTCATCCCTATATGTTACCCTTTTCTCAGACCTCATTCTGGCTCTCTTTTCAATCAAGTTAGCTTCTACACTCACTGCTCCTTTTTGCATATCTTCCAATGTGTTGTAATCTCTCTCCCTAAGCTGGTAGGCCATTTCAGCATCAAATCCTTCAGGATATTTCACTAAAGCCATTCCTTGGGGAGGTTTCATGTGTGTGGGAAGAGCGTTGTAAACACTGTTAAACCTTGTAGAATAGTCATGGACACTCTCTCCTACATTTATTTTAAGATTCTTGTATTCTGCTAAGATTTGGAGAGGGTTGGTCTTGACTTCCCATTTGTTTATGAAGGATTGATATAAAGAGGGAAGATCATGGATACTATTAGGAGGTAGGCCCTTAAACCACTTATTCACATCTCCTCCTAAACTCTAGGCAAAGATTCTCATTTTGACTGTCTCATCATCTATCTCGATATATTCAAAAGAATCTTCCATCCTATCTACATGGTGTTGAGCTGTGGTAGACTCTTTTGTAGTGAAATGTGGGATTTTTGACTAATAATCATTGGGTAAAGGAACTAGAGGTTGTGGTAACACTAGAGGTGCATACCACGCTGCCATGATGATGTTCTAAGGAGGTAAATGATTGGCTTGAGCAGCTGGTATGTGGATGATAGGAATACTAGGACCAACAACACTCTGTTGAGCTGATTTAGGGTGATAGAGCCCCAAGTTTTGAATGAAATGAATATCTGGAGGTGTAGAAGGAGGAGTCTCTCTATCCCTAATGTGTTAACCACTATGAGATGGTGAACGAGGAAGCTCAAGGTCTGGCTGGTCTAGAGAACCGAATGACTTAGTTCTTGGTAAGTCAAAAAGAGTGTCTGATAGAGCTGTAAAGTTTTCTGGTGCAGAGTTAGCTCTATGGATGTGTCTGGAAATAGTTGGTCTTCTAGGTGTAGGAGATTTCCTGAGGATACTCTCAGGGTTGTCAACTATTTCAGGTGGGTTTGGGTTAGGATAATCTCTTGTATGAATGGTTCTTGAAGCCAGTATGGTGTCTTTAAACAAAGAGGCTTAATCCTACTTGATACTTCTAATATGGCTGATGTTGTAATGAACTCTGGTCTCCCAGTGGAGTCTCATAAAAACCAAGATAATCAGCAGGCCTACTGATCATCAGTGGAGTCTTTAATCATTAAGTAACTAAGGAGTCACTAGGTGGAATGTTTAGAATGTTTCGAGAAGGTTACTATCCACCACAATGATTAACCACCAAAATCAAGCTACTATGGTCTTCTTTGAGTTCTTAAAAGTGTTTAAAGGTGTGTTTTACTCAAAGTCCCCAGTGGAGTCACCATTATGTTGGGGTTCCTATGTTTTGGCAAGATTGGCAATACCAAAATATAAGACAACATCAAAACCACTTTAGACCTTAGGATCTAGCCCTCCTGGGTCCAAAGAGGGATCTCTCTATAAAGGCAAACGTATATGTCTTTAAAGTTCAGTTTTGAAGGTATTAGGCTAGTTATAAGGCACAAGGTTTGTTTTGTTTTGTTTGTTTGTTTGGTTGTTGGGAATCAAGAAGGAAGGGTTCAATATAAGAAAAAGGGTGAGAAAAGAGGAATTTAGGAAAATGAGAGTTACTTCAGAGAACACTCAAGACCATTGGGTAATGGAGTCAGGAAAGTGTTTACTTTCTATTCAGTATTCAAGGCTTTCAATTGGGCTAGTCATCTAAAGCATAGGATCTTAAAGATGATAGCGTGGTATCAAATGATAAAGAAAGAAGGTGAATGACAAGGAAACCTCTAAGGTGACTAGTTAGGAATCGGATCTAGGGACAGCACATGCCATTAGACACCTATGATCCAACTCTAAAAGGTTAACTCTTCAGAAAAAGGAACATTAAAGATTTAAACACAAAGGTGAAAACCTGAGATCAGAGAAAGGCTTTGAACTTTCAATGCTTCGGCATCCAACTTAAGGGAACTTAGAAAGGTTCAATTGATTGAAAAAGACCCTAGTGAGACAGAATCAGCATTATAAACTCCTAGTATCCCAATTATTTAAATTAAAACCCAACAAGAACATCTAAGAACAGATTCATTAATTCATACATCAGCTAGCAGTGAATAACAGCTACTACACTGGTTAAATTATCCTGAATAAGTTCTCAGATAATACAATCAGTAGAAAACATCAAAGGTAAGAAGAGCAGGGGAATTAGGGTTCCATGCAAGGGTATATCCTAATCCAGATTTCTAATTCTTACCAGAGATATGAAATGTAATGAATTACAGAAGGAAAACAAAGACAAAGGCAAAAAAACATCACCGCTGCTTTAAATCAGGATCCAAAGAAATGTGCTTGTCGTATTAAAGAGAAACACCAGTCATGTACAACATTATCCAACAGCTTGATATTCAGTCTGAAAACATCTTCCATGGCTTATCTTACAACTCTACACAGAGAACTATATCTCAAGAGAAACAACTTACAATTCATAGATATCCAATCAACAACCTTTACAATGTGTTTCTTCATGAGTTTTATAGTTGAAAGAGAGGTAGAGGAGGTAGATGAAACACTAAATGAAACATTAAAACATGAGTAGAAGAAGAGGGCTTGAGGCCCATTCTGTCTTAATATCCATGCATTGATTTTCAGTACTCTTTAGATGAAAGAGTGGTCTTCGACAGGCTGAAATTAACACTGTGTATGTTCTTTGATGTACATTCGGCTGGAGTACTCTGTAGTACTCTGGTGATAAGAAAAAGCAGATAAATGACTTTGAGGTCTGCCATACTGCATAACAAATGCTCTGGTAGCATTGGGACTTCTGTCAGGGTGGAAATCTTCTCAGGAACACGATGTAGAATAAAAACAGTATGGGTACTTTGTCCTTTCTCGGGAGGGAAACTTTTGCTGATGTGAAACACTGATAATATTGTTTTTTGTGTGTTAGGCTTCATTAGGCCCTCTTTTTTAATGTCAAGGTATTCAATCTGGTACATTTTCCCTCTAAACATTGGATTAAGGCTTAAAATCTTCAATTAGAGGCTTTAAAATCTCTTTAGTCTTGTACTGATACTCTTTGTCGCTTCATGACTGTCTCTGTCTATGAATTTGCAGGTTTAATGGTGCTGGAGATTTTTAACGGATTTGATACCCCTGATTTGGATAAAATATGCATTTAAAACCTTTCAGGAGTCTTCCCTACAAATCCTGGCTCTGAAAATGGCCTTTCTGCGCTCTATGTCACTATAACAGTGACTGTGAGCAACGATGGTTTCTACTGCCTGTAACCCTGCAAAACACAGAATATGTTATGAAATCCATGCATGGGGAGGATGGATGCAGTGGAAGGATGTGATAATGGTAGTGCAACAGAGGTGAATGTTGTGGATGCAATGGAAAGCAGTGGAAAAATGTAGTGAAACAATGAAAATTTTCTCTGATGGAGGTTTGGTGGAGGAATGCATGTGGACCGTCTGATCATATCTGGAGGCAATGATCGACGGTGGTGATTTATTGATGGGATGATTTTAGGGGGCATTCGATATGAAACAACCTTAAATGTTATAACATAAAGTTTTAATATTATAACACCAAAGTCTGATGCTGGGCGGAAGAAATTAGTTTTAATGTAAATCATAAGGTTTGGACCTTTGAATGAAATACACAGAAAATTCATGAAAAACATATGAAATGGGCTTGAATGGTGGGATCCGGTCATGGGCGCAGGGCAATTTAGTATGGACCGTTAGATCTCAAGAAGAGATTGACGGTTGAGATGATGCGATGAAGTTCTATGGTCGCGTGATGAACACATATGAATGGAATACGAGATGAAATGAGGGTCGTTGATCTGTACATATCAACGGTCGGGATTTGTATATGGATCGTCGGGCATAGAAGTGGGGAAGTGGTTTTAGGATAAAACTGTTGTTTTTGTGCGGCAAAAGGCGGGTTAGGCGGTTTTCACTTTTTGAACGTGATTTAGGTCTCTGGCTGACACATGGAATTTTGAAACCGCCTATATCATGTGAGTTCACACTATTAAACTTCGGATGCAGAATGAACACGATATGGATGCTAACCATTTGATCTAGGACCATGAGATCCGATGGCGGGAGATGGAGCATGATACGGGAACGTGCACGATCAGTAAGGTGGGGGTCAATCAAAGGTGGTTTGATTGTGGACCGTCCGATTAGTGCGATGGACAGCTGAGATCTGCAGAGGAGAAACAAAGGCAGAGGAATTGGTTAGTGGTCGAGAGTAATCTTGGCCATTGGATCCAGGGGATTGGACGGCAGAGATTTAATGATAAGGCGGGGGTAAATGGGCCATATGAATGCGCAGAAGGAATATGAGCCATCAGATCAAGATGGATGAACAAATGTGATTCAATCGGAAGCGGAGGAGGCAGGGGCCCAAAACTCCGATGGGGCGATGAAGCGATTGCATCTGGACCGTCAGATCAGCAACAAATCAACAGTTGTGATTGGATTGAAAGGAAACCAATCGGGGAACATGGGGCGGAGTGAGATCGAATCCTGGCCATTGGTTCTTGTGGATTCAACGGCCAAGATTGCATCAGAGGATCGCCATCAAGGGAAACAAGAATGGCGCAATAAGAATTTTTGATGGTGCGAGAATGCGATGGCCGTCGGATTCAAAAGTGAATCGACGGTGGAAATGCCCATCAGAGGGTTCACAAAGGAGTGTGATGGGCGCGTTGAAACATGCGTGGAACCGTTATATCTATTCAGATCAACGGTAGAGATTGCTCCCAGGTCCCATAGAACAAATACACCATCCCATCGGAACTTTTTCGTTTACAAAGGAAAAAAGCGCTCCGACCAATCCTTCCGATGAGATAAGCACTTTATGCCTTAGAGCTTGGTCTTATCACTTGGGTGCATGGAGGGGAAGTGGTTAAGGGGTTGGTCGAAAGGGGCTAAGCCTGTATATGGTAAAAAATGGGTTTTTTGGCTTAGAAACAGAGTTTTTAAGGCTAAAAAGAGGCTTTCGGTAGAGGGAAAAAAGGATTTTTAAGCCAAAAAAAGGGTGTTTGAAAGGTTTAAAGGGGAGATGGGATGATTTAGTAGGCTTAGGAAGGGATTTTTTGGGGTCCAAGGGGGAATTTGGGAAAGGAGAAAAAGGGTTAAAATGGGGAAATTTGCAGGGATACAAGGGGCAAATGGAAGCTTTTTCTGAGCATAATTTTTTCACAGGCAATGAGGCTTTTGATGGAAACATTAGTGAAGATCTTTTCAGAGGAAAAGGACACACAGAGGCTTCAAGGATGAGAGATTTTCATAGGAAATTTATCTCTTGAAGGCTCAGAAACAATTTAGCCACCTGTTTTCTTGACAAAAAATTCATAGGTGGCTAACAGGGGTTCAAATGAAATAGGTGGGCGACCACCAATATCCAACTGGATCATTAATGCCCTAAAATGGCTTCGGGCATGCAGGACCCAAAAAATTGCTAAAAATAGTAAGCTGTTGGAAGTGAAAATCTGCAAGAATTGATGTCGCAGTTCCAAATGGAATGAGTGGTCAGCCACCAATATCCACTTGGATCGATTACAGTTGCTATTGCATTTATGGAAACAATTCAAAAGCTACATGGAAACCCAAAGATAATTGTAAGTGAAAGATATCCCATTTTTACAGTAAATTTTTGGACGAAATTATTTTCTTGTTTGGGTACTCAATTAGCTCATAGCCCATCATATCATCCTCAATCTGATGGCCAACCTAAGATAGTGAACAAATTTTTTGAAGGATATCTTCGTCGCTTTGTATTTGATAAAAAAACACAGTGGGTCAAGTGGTTACCTGTGGCTGAATGGTAGTATAAGACTTTCTTCCATATTGTAGAAAAAATGACCCCACTTATGGCCCTTTATGGATATCATCCACCGTCCATCGTATCATCTTTAAGATAAAATTCTAAGGTTGAAGCAGTGGAAGATCACATCGAGCAAAAACAACAAGTTCTCCAACTCTTAAAGGATAACCTCACTTTGGTGAAGAGTCAAATAAAATAATAGGTAGATCAACATTGCAGCGAAAGAGGTTTTGATGTCGACGACCGGGTATTTTTACAGCTACAACCATACAAACAAATATCCCTCAAGAAATCTAAGAAGGATAATAAATTATCACCAAAGTATTATGGTCCTTACAAGGTGTTGCAAAATATTGGTGCTATGGCATACAAATTGGAGCTTCCTGCATGTTCCCGAGTGCACCTAGTTTTCCATGTTTCATGCTTAAAGAAGGTTATAGGTGACAAGCTTCCATTTCAAACAATATTGCCAAAACTTGATGAAGAAGGAAAAATCGTATTGGAACCTAAAGTAGTCACAGAAACAAGAACTCAACAGCTAAAAAATCGATCAATTTCAGAGTATCTCATCAAGTGGAAGAACTTAACTGCTGAAGATTCAATATGGGAGCATGAGAAATTTATACAGAAGCATCCAGAACTACTAAAGCGTTGAATACAACACTTTTTGAAGGAGAGGGACCTGATAGGTCCCTATAATACTAGTGTAACCCCTCCTTGTTATTGTTAGTATATCCCCCTTATTTTTATTGGTGTGCCCATGTAGTCCCCATATTGTTATTATTGTGCCCCATAGAAGCCCATTATTGTTATTGTTGTGCCCTTACATTGTTATCGTTATGTTGGCTAGGATTATATTGTGACCCATTGGACTCATATATATAGAAAGGAGGTTTTTTCATTTGCATCATCCAAGAATTGTTTATTTCTGTAATGTAAAGGAGGTTTCCCCCTCAAAGAGGCTGATTTGTAAGTAGTTGATATATATTTTCTTCTATTTTGTGAGTTGGTTGCTTAAAAAATGTCCTATTAATTCTTTTTGCAATTCCATTTTGTTGAGGTGTGTATGGAGTATTATTATGCCATGTTATACCATACTTATTATAGCGCTATTCGAATTCATTCTTGTAGAAATCCCCACCATTATCTGTCCTCAACACCTTAATTTTCTTCTCTATCCCAGTTTCCTTGAGAACCTTAAATTCTTTAAACCTCTCAAAAACTTCAGACTTCTTCCTAGGGAATTATATCCATGTATTCCTCAATAAGTTATCTATAAATGAGACATAATAAATAGACTTACCCAATTATTTAACCGACGCACGTCCAAACACATCATTGTGCACAGCATCTAATATCCCTTTCACCCTCTAAGCACCAGAGGGGAAACTCATTCGATTCTACTTCCCATATACACAATGTTCACATAAATATATATCTATAGAGAAGTTAGACATACCTCCTACCATACTATTACCATGTATTATTTGAAGGCCTTCTCTCCAATGTGTCGCAATATTTGATACCACAACATAGTCTTTTCAGTAGAGACTACAATATTTTCTACTACACTTTCAGGAACCACAAAACTGTTATGCTTATTAATGGCAGTACTTCCCAAAAAATTATACAGAGTTCTAATTTGAACTCCCATAATCAATACCAGGGCTCCTCGAACCATCTTAGGGGTATCATTATTGAAAACTATTTTCACACTTCCATTATCCATTTTTATTACATTCTTACATAAATGAGATTTCTGACCAATTCAGGAATGTGAAGAACACTATGAAGTGCTATAATCTTTCAACCTTGCAACTTCAACTTTAATTTTTTGCATCCTATGATTTTGGTTTTCCTATAATCCCTAAGAAATACATCACCACCATCATATTTATTGTACTCGCATAACCACTCCCTATGGGGAGTCAAATGAAAGGATGCACCTGAGTCAATAAACCATGCGTCATGATCTATGTGTGTGCTTGAAGAATAAGACAAATACACATCCCCACCTTCATCTGAGGTAGTTTTAGCTTCCGCAAAAGGAGCATCATAGGAGCCTTTTCCTTTATTAGGAGTTTTATATCTACAATAATTTTTTTAGTGCCCTTTTTTTTCTGCATTTCCAACATACCTTCACATATTTTCCTCAAGATTTAGATATCCATCTAGATTTAGATCTCCCATTTGAGGACTTTTTTTCTTTTTCTTTTTTGGGACCATCTTCTTATATACAAGGCATCTGCATTCTGGCTCTCCATATTTTTCTATCTCATCTCCTCAAAAAACAAGGATGGGACTATTTCATCAAACTTCAAGGTAATTGTATTGCTACCTATAGCAACAATTATATTATTCCACAAGTCTGGTAGATAAAAAAATAGAGTCATGGACTTATCTTCATCTAAAATTTTAATATCAATAGATAAAAATTGACATACCATAGTATTTAAGGCATTTTAATGATCTAACATCAAGTCTCCATCCTTCATACTCGGGTTATACAACTTTTTCCATAGGAACAATTTTCTCACTAGAGACCTATATTGATAGAAATTCCCTAACTTGTCCCATAAAGCCTTTTTTGTAGCTTCCCCTAATATATTTAACAATATTGAATCTGAGAGACACAATTGTATTAGTATATTTTCCTTCCAATCTAACTTCACCCTTTCTTTTGTCAACATTTTTGTTGGTGTCATACTTGGATCTACAACAATTCACTGATTTATGTCCAGCAGAAGAGCCTCCATATTGAGCTTCCACAGCTCAAAACTTTGTCCATTGAATTTCTTGATCTCTATATTTCAATTGTCCTTCATCTCCTTTCACCCCAACAAATTGTCTCGCAAATATCCCACAAGTGGTCCTGTTGGTTTTAACCCTGTATAAAAATTACCTACAAAGGAATTCTTAAAAAACAGAAAAAATATACAATGGAAAAAAAATAAAAATTATACATAGATATTTTCTCCTAGAACCCGAAACTGGGAAAACCATGTCGATTTTTCATTATATTCCTTTCAACGTTACAATAAATTCTATACATTTTGAAGCATTCATAAACCTCATTCCATTAACCCTGGATTAGAACATAACCGTAGTTCCATTAATTGAATCTACAAAATACTAAGGGAAAAAACACCATGCCTAGAAAACCATGCACAAAACCCATGTGCAAAACCATGGGTAGGTTCAGCTTATATCCTTGGCTCCACCCCCATCCTTGGTTATACCCAGTTAATATTGGGTTTGTATAAAAAAATATTTCCCGATCAAATATGTGTTTCTTTTGTTGATTCTTTTGATGCTTATATGAATGGTTGATAAAGTGTTTATTGGTGTCCTAGTATTATTTACTTGTGAAACAAATTTTTAAAATTCTTTCATTACTGATTCACCTCCCCTCTTAGTATTTTCCTAATTTCTAACATTTGGTATTAGAGAAAAATTTACTTCAAATTAGTTTAATAGTTGAAAGAAATATCAAGGACCATGGAAAATCAAGGAGGGGGAATCACCAAGAGGGAATCTATTTTCAATGGAACATGATATGTGTTTTGGAAAGTAAGGATGAAAACCTACATTAAATCTCTTGGTGTTGATGTTTGGGATGCAATGGAAGAAGAATATCAAAGGCCTCAAGTCCTTATTTCTAGAGACTAGAATATGTAATTTACATGCAATGTGAAGGCTATGAATGCTCTAATAGTTCACCTAATTGAATTCAAACTAGTCAAGGACATGGATTGCACTACTACAAATTCAATATGGGATAAGGTGAGTAGTTTCTATGAAGGAAAGAGCAAGGTGAATCAAGCCAAAATTCAAGGTTTTAGAATCTAATTTGATTCTTTGAAGACGCGTGATGATGAATATATTAATAAATAATTTATTAAGAGTTTATGAGGTTGTGAAAAAAATAATAGGTATTGATGAAGATTTTAAATAGCTAGTATTATTCCCAAAGGTGTTGATATATCTCACTGATATATTTAATCCTAATTTTTTATCCATTTAGGAGATGACATAACTGAAGACTCTCACTTTGGATCAACTAATTTCCACTCTTACTGCCTCTGAGATGAGGATTTCTAATAGTGAGTCTACAACTAAGGAGCTAGCCTTCAAAGTATACAAGACACCTAAGGAATCACATAATGAATCATGTTGTGAATCAGATGAAGAGGCTGCTAAGTTCATGAGAAATATCAAGAGAGGTTTAGGCACATACAAATGTAAGCTACCTTTTAAGTGCTTTAATTGTGGTAAAGTAGGTCACTATGCTTCTAAGTGACTGAAAATAAGAATAATGAATATTAACCTAGAGAGAAGTTTTGAAAAATACAAAAAGGAAAAAAAGAAGGATTAAAAAAAAAGGATTCTACACCCAAGATGTAACCTCCTCTGAAAGTGAAGAATATCAATCTTCAGATGAGGATAGACCCTATTAAATATCAAAACAATTTATGCTCATGGCCATAGAATGTATGGAAGTATAATTTATGACTCCAATGGAGAAGAGGCATAAGTTTACTTCGAAGGAGAGCTAATCATTTCCCATGAAGAAATTCAAAGGCTAAAAAAGAAAAAGAGAGAACTAAAGGAAATGTTGATCAAGGACAATGTTGAAGCTATTGAACCTATGCTCCTATAAATTGAAGAAGGTAAAAATATCTAAGAAATATTTAAAGACCAACTCAATGGGAAGAATAAAGCATGTGAAAGTCTTGAAGGAGAAATTGTTTCTCTAACAAAATAGCTTGAAAGAGCTAAACTCCAGCTAAAAATCAATGAAATTTTTGGAAAAGTGACTAAAATTCTAAATGAACTTCTTGAAGCACAAAAAGTCTCTAATAATAGAGCAGTTCTTGTATTTGAGTTCGAGTCAAGATAAAAAAATAATATAAAGGGAAATAAGGCCATTAATTATGTGCAAGTGGAAAGAAATGCAGACAATGTAGTCGTGAACAAATATAATCCAATGCAACATCAAACTCGAGAAAAAATGAACACGATCAAATTTTTAGCCTCAGGAAGAGTCAGCAGTTGAAAAATAAAAGGGGAAATTCAACTTTGGAAAATTGTAATAACACAAAAGAGGAAAATATATTTCCTCAACAAAGAGGTACATGTCTCATACAAGCTTGAATTTCTCAAAGAGAAACTTAACTAATCTTTAGGAAAAAAAATTCTCCCAGGTATGAGGACGCCTTTCCAGGTTATTATTTTCCTGTACTAATTATGGGAACAAGGAAACAAATTACAAGGTGATTCTATCATTTATACAACTCACACCAAAATAATAAATTATTAGACTAATAACCAAATTTTCAAGCAAAGAATGAGGATACCTAGGTTCAACAACTTGTTTTCACCAACAAATAAATTGATTCAATGTTATTTTTGTCAAAACTATGGCCATAGAGAAAGTGATTGTTATTGTGGGGAAAACAATAAGCCAGAAAGAAAATAGGAGAAAAATAATTGAATTGGAAACTTAAGGAACTGAAGGATAAAAACACTTGGAAACTCTTATTAACCAAAAATGATTCTCCGTTCTTTACAAGCCTCTCGGGCCATCTTATTTAACCTAGACATATTTCGTTATTCCAACTACATATCGTTATTCAAACTACATTTATTTATTCCAACTACATAGGTAATGAGTAAATTTACATTTTTTTGTCATATTTTTAACAAAATCCACCTTGACAACAATTTTCCTATTCCCTTGCCCATGCCCATTCATCATATTTTCTGCAAGCTGAGAGAAGCGAGACACCATCTCAGCTTCTCTACTGTAACTGGCTTAGTGAATATATCTGCATGATTTTCCTGTGTGCGGACCTTCTTGAGAACTAATTTTACGCCTTCGATTACATGTCTCACAAAATGATACCGTACATCGATGTGCTTGGTCTCGCTGTGATAGGCTGGATTTGTAGCCAAATGAATAGCGCTCTGACTGTCACAAAACACATTCACTTTCTCCTGTGTCCTTCCAATCTCATCAAGTAGAAATTTTAACCAGATTGCCTCTTCACAGGCATCTGAAGTAGCTATATACTCTGCTTCAATAGTGGACAAAGCAACTGTCTCTTGAAGCTTTGACATCCAGCTGATTACTCCACCTGCAAGAGTAAAAACATAACCTGTAGTATACCTCATTTTGTCCAAATCACCTGCATAATCAACATCCACATATCCGCTGACTGAACCTTCACGACCATCAAAGCTGATGCAATGGTCACTTGTGCCTCTCAAATACCGAAGCACCCATTTCACTTCTCTCCAATGTTCTTCCCCTAGATTTTCCATGAACCTGCTGACAACTCCAACTGCATGTTAAATGTTAGGTCTTGTAGATGCCATCACATACATTAAGTTGCCTACCGCATTTTCATATGGTACACGAGACATATACTTCTTTTCTTCATTAGTTCTAGGACTTAAATCTAAAGAAAGCTTAAAATGGGAAGCTAATGGAACATTAACAGGTTTCACATTGTTCATACCGAATTTTTCAAGTACTTTCTCCACATATTTCTATTGTGATAACCAAAGCTTACCATTATTTCTGTCTCTGTGTACCTCCATGCCCAAGATATGTTTTTCTGCTCCAATATCCTTCATTTCAAACATCCTAGAGAGCTGAGCCTTTAACTTGTTGATTTCTACCATGATTTTGCTTGCAATAAGCATATCATCAACATACAACACCAGGATAATGAATATGCCATTGAAACTTTTGAAGTATACACAATGATCATACTCACTTCTGATAAAATTCTGGCTCACCATGAAGGAATCAAACTTCTTGTACCATTGACTGGGTGACTTCCTCAGGCCATACAATGATTTCCTGAGCTTGCAAACTAATCTTCTGATGTGACCTTATACAAAACCTTCTGTCTGATCCATATATATCTCTTCATCCAAATCACCATGAAGAAAGGTTGTTTTAACATCTAACTATTCTAACTCAAGGTCAAGTAAAGCAGTTAGTGCTAACACAATATGAATAGAAACAAGTTTAACTATTGGTGAAAAGATCTCATGAAAGTCAACACCTTCAACCTGAGAATACCCTTTTGCAACTAGTCTCGCCTTATACCTTTCGATACTTCCAACAAATTTCCTTTTCAACTTGAAGACCCATTTGCACCCAAAAACACTTCTCCCTTCAGGAAGTTCCACAAGATCCTAGGTATAGTTCTTGGCTAAGGAATCCATTTCTTCTTCCATAGATTTTTTCCATATCTTGTTATCTGCATCATCTACTGCTTCCTGATAACAAGAAGGTTCCCCATATTCAGTAATCAATGCAAACGATGAAGCAGAATCTTCATACCTTTTAGGTGTTTTTCTTTCCCTTGTAGACCTTCATATAGTGACTGGTTGCTGAACTTCTTCTGGAATTTCTCCAGTTTCCTTTGCTTCTCCACCTTCAGAAGTCTCTCCTTCCTTTCAACTTTCTGAAAAAGGTTTAGTCTCCAATTGAATCTACTGACTTGGCGATACCTGCTCCTGTTCAACCTTTTCAACATCTAAATTTAAAAGAGAAGATTCATCAAATGTTACATCTCTACTAATGAATATCTTCTGTGAAGAAGGATCCCACAATCTATATCCCTTCACTGAATAATCATATCCAACAAAGACACAACATTTTGATTTTGTATTTAATTTTGAACGCAAATTTCTAGGAATAAGAGCATAGGCATCACAACCAAAAATATTCAAATGCGAATAATCACAAGACTGACCCGACCAAACTTATTTAGGAATTTTACAGTTTATTGCAACTGAAGGTGATCTGCTAACTAAATAAAAAGCAGTGGATATTGCTTCTACCCATAACTCCTTTTTCAAGTTAGCATTACTGATCATGCTTCTGGCTCTTTCCACAAGAGTCTAATTCATTCGTTCAACAATGCCATTTTTCTGAGGGATATAAACAGCAATTTTATGTCTAACAATCCCTTCATCCTTACAAAATTGCTCAAATTCTAAAGACGTAAATTCACCTCCATTGTTATTTCTTAAACATTTAATTGATTTTCTTGTTTTATTTTCCACCATTGTTTTAAATTGTTTAAACACATTAAATACATCAGCTTTCTATTTCAAAATGTAGACCCAAAATTTTCGGGAGAAATCATCAATAAACGTTAAAAAATATGATGCACCTCCATAAGACACAGTAGGAGATGGTCCCCACAGATCAGAATGAATGTAGTCCAAAATCTGCTTACTATTATGATTTCCAGTCTTGAACCTCTGTTTACATTGTTTACCAAACACGCAATATTTACAAAAATCCAATTTCAAGGATTTCAAATCAGGAAGCAACTTGCGGTTCATCAGTACCTGAAGACCTTTCTCGCTCATGTGACCCAACCGTTGATGCCATAGACGAGAAACTTCTTCTACTTTCTCTGATACAATCGTTGCTTCACTAACTTAAGTGCTTCCTTTGAGTCTATGCAAATTTCTGACCTTTTCAGCCTTCATCACAACCAAGGTTCCTTTTGAGACGTTCAGCCCTGCATTCTGACCTGTAAATTTATAACCACTCAAATCCAAAACTCCCAAGGAAATCAATTTTTTCTTTAGATCAGGTACATGCCTAACATCAGATAATTTTTTAACTCTACCATCATACATTTTAATTTTTACATTACCAATCCCAATAGTCTGACAAGATGCATTATTTCCCATGAAAACAGAACTACCATCTACAGTTTCATATAAACTAAACCAACTTCGGTGCGGACTCATATGATGAGAAGCACCAGAGTCTAATAGATAATTATCAGCATCTTGAGAGACATTATAGACATAGAGCTTCAGCAATTAAAACCTCATCAACCATACCTGAATCAACCTAATTTTCTTCCTTGTAAAGGTTCTTCGACTCCTTCTGTTTCCAACAATCTTTCTTGAGGTGTCTGAGTTTATTGCAGTACCAGCACTTGGCTTTACACTTATTGCCACCCTTTGACTTCGATCTGGAAGAACCTCTTGTCTTCTCCCCCCTTTCCTTTGACCAACCTATGGCTACCATGGCTTCAGGTGTCGATGTCTCAATGCTAGATTTTCTTCGTACTTCTTCAGATAAGAGAGCACCCATGACAGATTCAATCTTTAATGAATCAGCAGTGCTCATACTGATTGAGGTCACGAAGTGATCCCAAGACTCGGGCAGGGAACACAACAAGGTTATTGCCTTTTCTTCTTCCTCCATTTTTACCTCCATATCAGACAACTGGAAAATAACCGTATTAAAAACATTTAAGTGATCTGCAATTTTCGTACCCTCCTTCATCCGAAGACTGTAAAGTTGTATTTTTAAATAGATTTTTTTTGTCAAAGATTTTGTCATATAGAGTGTTTCCAATTTTTTCCACGACCCTGCAGTTGTACTCTCTCCAAAAATATTGAAGAGTACTTCATCTGCCAAACATAACCGAACGGTACTGAGAGCTCAGGCATCCAAGTCCTCCCAGTCTAAATTTTTCATGCTTGCTGGTTTTTTATTTACCCCGTGTTAGGAATCTGTAATTTTAGCATATTGGTGAGACTAAAACTGCAGAAGCAACATTATTTCAACCACTTTGGGATTCTAGGATCTATCCCTCCTGAATCTGGAGAGGGATCTCTCCAATAAGTGCAAAGATGGATTTGTCTTTGAAGTTTGGCGTAATGATATTAGGCTAGTTATGAAGGCCAAGGGTTTTGTTTGTTTTTGGATGGTTGAGCATGAATATTAGTTGAGGGGAAAGTTCTAAATGTAAAAAAGTTTCAAAGGTGAGAAGTTGCAAGTGAATAGAACAACTTTTGCTAAAGAGATAGATATAACACTGGTTTTTATTCCATTGGGCTATGGAGTCATAACAGGGCTTTAATTGAGAAACAACATCAAGAGTGATCCAAGGGGCAAGTCATCTACATCACAATATTATTGATATTAGAGTGATGGAATGGAAACAATAAAATGTTGGAGGGGTGGAAACTGATAATAATTTCACAAAGGATTTATAGTCAGTCCAAACAAGAAAATCCTCTTAAGTAACTGTTTAAAACCAACCAAGGACAGGGCTAACCATTGACTTCTTGGGCAATTTTGTATTAAAGCGGCTTAATTGACAAGAAATCCAGTAATCCTCATAATTACCTTTAGAAAGTATGAAATCATATAAGAGAAGACAAAGTGTAACCTAAGATCAGATAAGGTACTTTTAAACCTAGTCTGCTTTCAGCCAACACCAAGGGAAACCTTCGGAATCTGCCTTTGGAGAATATAAGCTAGAAAAAGGGCAAACCATCACTTTTCTAGTCTAACTTGAATAAGAAAATAAGGAAAATAACTTTCAAGAAATTTTTTTAAAGCAAACAGTAGGACGAGGGAATGCCAGCATTCCTAACTGTTTAGACTGTATTGAATCATTCTTAAATAAACAAATTGGAGGAAAAAATTGAGATAAATCTTATCATTCAGAGAAGGGTACTGTTAAACAGTGAATCCTAACTCTATAAATGTTGTTCTTTATCAGAGAATAGTGAACAATATGACATACATAGAAGGAAAAACAATAACAAAGAAAGGGGCACTTCACCAATGATGTAGACCAGGATCCCAAGAAACAGCTTTTTATTGATGTCAAACCAGTTACAGTACTCAGGTCCAATGTTTCAGTTCAGCAATAATCTTCACTATTTAGCCTAACAGATCTAACACAAACAGAGCTTCAAGGGCCAGTGAACACTATTTACAGATAGAAGTCTCAAGCTCAATTATACTTCAAAGTTCTACAACTGACTCAACCAACCCCTCACTCATCTTCTGCAGTAGTATATATAGAAGAATGAGGAAGTGAGATCTGATCAAAGATCTCCAATTACAATTAAAACAGACTTAATGGCTTCTTGGCCTTTGGGGGGCTCAATGAAGAAACTTACATAGGTGTCCTCTGTATTAAATGATTTACATAAAGATTTAAGCTCGGTGGGAGCACTTTTTGACCTTTAAGGCTCTGTGTGATGTTGAGGTTACTCTGCTGATATTTTGTCATCGGTTTGCCTGCAGAATTTATCCTCTGGCTGTGTTGTGAGGTAGATATTTGGTCTTGATCAATAACTTCGGCCTCTGATTGAATACTTTGAGGCACAGGTGGCATTTCAGTAGCTGGGAGGAATCAATTTTCCTCAGATGTGGCGGTGGAGGCTTTCTATTGATAAAACACTTAAGATTTTCTTTAAACTATGTTTTAATTGGGGATTAGGATTTTGATAAACATTCTTAGCCGTGATCCCCACAAATCTGTATTCAATCTTCTGTCCTGGTAAATTTTTGTCTTCGACACTGATACTCTCTAACTGTGCTTGATTAACTGTGTTTTTTGGTGTGCAGGGCTGTACAGGGACCGAATGGCATCAATTCCTCATGAATCATTGATAAAACGTGAAATTTAAACCCTGCAAATGATTTCTCTGTTGAATCAGAGGTTGGAGGATATTCACCCTCTACTTTTGAATTTTCTTCAGAAATGGCGAGAAAACCATTAAAACCTTGCAAAATACAAAGAATGTCATAAAATACTGCATATATAGGTTTATTGTGGTAGGAGGACATGTGGGGAGAGCATGGTCGTTGGATGGCATCATCCAACGATCGAGATTGATCAAAAGTGGTCAAAAATAAAAAGGGAGAAGTTAAATCGGAGCCGTCGACCGCACAAAGATCGACGGTCGGGAACAGAGGCAGAAAGTCAAAGCAGAGGAGTCAGTTTTTTGGGGAAACGGAGAAAATGGATAAAAACCTTTGTTTTGGGCAAAAATGGTCAAAAATCAAGATCGAGAATTGGGACGATCGTGGGCCGTCAGATGAGAGTGACCCAAGCGATCAACGGAGGAGGATGGCGCCACAAGATCTTAAAAACAAAACCCGGACTTCAAACCTTTAATTCAATCATACTGAGTAAAGTCCCCGGATCCGGATTTGCTGAATGGACGAGGAACCATGGAGACCCGCCCAAATAGAGATCTGCCGCGTGGATGCTGATGTGGCGTTGGGACCACCGAAACTACTATGGACAAGGGGACCGGGCGATGGAATGTGGGCCATCAATCTTTAGATCAGATCGACGGCGGAGATCTTTTAAACGTCGTGTCGTATCCTGGTTAACTATCGGGCATCTTCGAAGAGTGACCACCGTCCGATGAGCGGCCTCAAATCAGACGGCGCACATCAATATCGCGCCGGGTCCACGTCCGATATTTAATGTGAGATGGACAGTGGTTTTATGAAAAGTTCCCAGGACACGTGTCGTCCAGCGTATGGAATCGCTGCCGATTGGGAAAAAACTGCCCTTCGCTTGAAAGCGGTGCGATGGATACCTCCCGGTTTTTGCTACAGTGATGGAATGGCGGGGACCACCGACTGTGATAGATTGTGCACCGTCGATCTGCAGATCAGATCAACGGTGGAGAATGCTTTGAACTTCGGACCGGCGGAAAACCTTAGAAAATAATAAATCCGACATTTTTTTTAATAAAACTAAGGTTTGGACATTGGGCGGAGATAATTAATTCGAACCGGGTAAGCGCCCGACTGCGGGGCTATGGGTTATATGGAAAATCATATGACCGGGGCTTATGGAGGAAGGTGCTAAATGCGATCGGGCGACGCGATAAGCGCTCAAAAGGTTAGCTCTTGGTTCTAGCACCAAGACACATGGAGGGGAAGGGTTAAAGACATAGCCCAAGGGGGCTTAAGTCCATAATATATCAAAATTTGATTTTGATAGATTTTTAATGTTTTTCAAAGGTTTAGAGGGGTTCCGATAAGGCAAAGAAGGAGTCTTTAAACCTTATCAAAGGGTTTCGATGAAGGGGAAAGGGAAAAACCATGAAAATGAGGGATTTCATGGGGGGAAGAGGAGAGAACAAGAGGTTAGTTTTGGAAAAGGGGAAAAGGGGAAAAGGTTCTTTGCAACAGTATTATTTCTTGGGAATCAGCAGGATTTCTGAGTGTAAAATAAACACAGCAGTGAAGATTATGGACAGAGGCATGAGGCCTTCAAGAGTCTTCAAGAGCCAAAAAATTTTAGCAATAAAATTTGTTCCTTGAAGGCTAAAAAAAGTTTTAGCCACCTTTTGCTATAACAAATTTATAGGTGGCTAACAGTGGCTCCACTTGGGGATGGTGCCTTCTTGAAGGCATCAAGAACTTCAGATTTGCACTCTCTGGGAGGCTGATCAGTTGCCTCATCCATTGTGATTCTCTGGGAGGCTGACCTGTGCCTCATCCATTGGGTTGCCCTTCCTTTGATGGGATGATCTTCTCTGAAAACATATTAGTAGCCATAAAAACAATGGATCTTTTATCAACAAGATTTCTACCTACCCAATCCTACAGATCTAACATTTTTTCTTCATTAGAGTGCACTTGGATTGGAAAACTCTTTTACAACATTTTATTCTTTTGAAAGCAGGAAATCTAATCTATTTCTACTCCTTATTTCTCCATGGACTCAGATTAAACATTTGAGCCCATAAGATTCTCTACCTAATCTACTGTCTGTTGGGATTGAACTGTCCAACAGACTTTATTTTCTAAATTCTACAACAGAAATTTAAAAACATTCAAGTCAGGATTGAACAGTCTAACTGATGCTGGTCTATGGCATAGAAACAGGCTGCACATAGACATTATTTTGCACAAAATTTAAAACTAAAATGGAAGGCTTGAGATCTGAAAGTTCAAAGTACTGCCTTCTCTTTTTACAGCTTTGTTTTGAATTTTGTTTGAGTTGTAGCTTCTTTGTTCTCTGGTTCAGATTTTGAGCTAATTAGAACCAGATTTACATCTTTTTTGACTCAGAAAATGAAGCAGATTTGAGTCATTTTCTCTTTGAAACCTTAGGTTCAGATTTTGAGCATGTTTGAACCTTTAATTTCTATCCTAATATATCTACTGATAAGCCAAGATTAAACAATTTGGCAAATCGAATTCACTATCCTATCAGCAAAAAATTTAAAACTAATTACTCAAGATTAGGTTGTTTGACTAACTAGAAGTGTGTTCTTCAGGAGTGGCATTTGAGCTTGCACACTTTCAGATTTGTTTCTCTTTTTTGGTATGGGGCTATACCTTTCTTTTCTTTTTTTACAATTTTCCCTCTTTTCTTTCTTTCATTGTTTTTTGTATTTTGATTTTTCTAACTTTGAATGAAATGGTGGATGGAATATTTATAATGGAAAAAAGATAAAAGGCTTCAAAACATATCATGGATCAAGAGAAGTAATGTTTAAGCATCCTGCCATTGACAGGGCCCCCAAACAATTTTACTCCATTCAACTCTTGTAAAAAATAAGCATTCTTACCAGCAACTGAATGAATAGAGTAAGGGCCAAGCCATAAGTTATCAAACTTTCCATGCTTGCCCTTGTCTTCCCTCCTTGAGTCCCACTTTAAAACTTTTTCCCTAATCTTGAAATTGTTGGCCTTTTTTCTTCTGTCAAAAATATTTTTAATGTTGATCTGTTTCTGCAATGCTTTGTTCTAAACCTCCTCTCTGGTTTGCTGAAGATGAATGGTCTGATTTATTCTTCTGGTCATGTCATTTTCTTCAGTTTCCAACTCTTTAATGAACTTCATCACTGGTACACCAAGGCTATTTGTAAAAATTGCATCAGTACCATACACAAGCTGGAAAGGTGACATACTAATAGATTTCTTCAAAGTCAATTTGTCAGCCCAAAGTGCATGGACCAGCTTTGTGTGCCAAGACTTTTTGTTTTCCTCCAAAAGTTTCTTGATTATGTTCACTAAACTCTTGTTTGAGGATTCTGCAAGTCCATTACCTTGAGGGTAATAGGCCGTGGAATGCCCCAATGTTATCTGATATCTGTGATAGAATTCAACCATTTTCTTTGATCCAAATGTTGTTGCATTATCAGTGATGATCTTGGTAGGACAACCAAATCTGGAGAGAATGTTAGTCTCAATGAATTTTATAATAACAGAGTCATTGGCTTGCCTACAAGGAATGGCTTCTATCCATTTAGTGAAGTAGTCTGTGGCAGTAAGAATCCATCTATGCTGGGCAGAATATGGTGGATGGATTTCTCCTATGAAGTCAAGACCCCACTGTTGAAAAGGGGCTTCAACAGTGATTGGATGTAGAGACAGGGGTAGTAGTTTTCTTTTTCCTTCAAAAAGTTGACATTTATGACAGGAAATGATCATTTTGTGTATATCAGGAAAAAGAGTAGGCCAATAGAAACCAGCCCTCAAATTTTGTTGGCTGTTGTCTTCCAGTATAAATGACCTCCACACTCTCCTTCATGGAACTCATGCTTAACCTTCTCTGCATCAAACTCAGGCAAACATTTAAGCAATAGACCACTTGCATTTTTCCAATAAATACATTTATCTATAATGCAATAGTTTACCACTTTTAACTTTAGGAATCTTTCCTTTGTCTTTGTCAAGCCAGGAGATGTATTTGAATTAAGCAAAACATAAATAATATCAGCATACCAAGGAGAATTCATAAAATGATCTTCAACAACAGGAGTTGAGAATCCTTCTTGGTCATCCAAAGCATCAATCATATTAATATCAAGAACTTCAAAATTGGATTCAACCATTAATCTAGCTAGACCTTGGCCTTTGATGAGTTTAGTGGGTTTTATCTCTAAATCATATTCAAGAATAACAACAATCCACTTACCTCTCTTACCATCTGGGTCCTGTGTTAGAATGTCTTTAACAACTGAGTTTGGGACAAAGGCAATGATGTGTGAGTGAAGGATGTACACTCTGAAGTCTTTCAAAGATTTAACCAAAGTAAAATCTTGCTTCTCCATAATGTTATACTTCAAAGGGGCATCCCTCAATTCCTTACTAAATAATGTAATAGGCTGCTCTTGTCCTTGTGGATTTTTCTGTAGAAGGACATCAGCTATGGTATGTTCTTATGCAAATGAAAAAACATAAAAATCCTTTGAAAAATCAGGACTTATAAGAACCGGTGTTTTGGTTAATGCTTGTTTCACCAGCTCAAAGGACTTCTTTGCTTCCAAGGTTCATTTCACCCCTTGCTCCTTCTTCAACATGTTTGTGATATTCCTAAGGAGCTTAGCCAAGTTGGGGATGAACCTTCTCAAAAAGTTAATCTTTCCAATGAAAGATTACAACTCCTTGATGTTCTGAGGATGAGAGATTTGAAATATGGCCTCAATCCTCTTTGGATCTATCTTAATACCCTCTTATGAAATGATGTGCCCAAGAAGTTTACCTTCTTGGAGACCAAATAGTGTCTTCTTAGGGTTTAAAGATATCCCAAACTTTTTTCATTTCTCGAAAACCTTTCTCAAATTTTCTAAGTGCTCTTCATCTTTTTTTGAAAACACAGTGACATCATCAAGGTATATAATGATGAAGAAGCCCAGTTCTTCCAAGAATGCTATGTCCATGGCTCTTTTAAAAGTTTCTCCAGCATTCATTAGACCAAAAGGAATTTTCACATACATGAAAGTGCCCCATGGTGTAGTAAAGGTTGTCTTTAATTGATCAGCAAGGTGGACTAGGATCTGATTGTACCCTGAGTAGCCATCAAGCAAATAAATTCTTCTAGACCATACCACCCTTTGTAAAATATGATCCATATTAGGTAAAGGGTAGTTGTATTTTAATGAAGCTTTTTTTAAGTCTCTAAAGTCTATACAAAGCCTGATCTCTCTAGTTTTCTTCCTAACCGACACCAGATTAGACACCCACTCAGAATATCTAATAGGGACAATAATACCAGCATCATACATTTTCATGATCTCCTTCTGAACCAAAGGTAACTGAACAGGGTTTATTCTGCGCAATTTCTGTTTGAATGGTTTTTGGTTTTCTTTGAGGGGAATTTTGTGATGTATTATTTCAGTGTCATAGGATTTAAGATCTTCGTAACTCCATGCAAAAACATCAGAAAATTCTTTAAACATCTCTATGTATTTGAGTTTAATGTGAGTTAGTAAAGTCTTAGACAGTTTAATCATTTTTGGTTTTTCCTCACTACCTATATTGCACTCTTCCACTTCAGTCTCTACAGGTTCCAGTTTTGGCTTCTTGGCCACGTCGTTAAGATCAAACAACTCTTCTAAAGGTGCCAGACCGCTTGGAAAACTTTCATCTTTAGAGTGCAGAGTTTCTAAATCCTCTGTTTCTAACTCTGCAGTCATTTCTGTTTTGTTTTTAAGTTTGTCAGCCAGAATATTGATATTGACAATTTCGGGAGACGGCTCTTCTCCACTAAGAAAATTTTCTTCACTGCAGTCTGTATCATAATCTGAGTCCGAGCTATGTAGTTCGAATTCATTTCTGAATTGCATGAAGTCTTCTATTTGTTTGTCTCCATCAAACACCTGCCAATAATTTTCATTATCAGGCACAACTGGTCTAAATTTTATCTGAGTAATTGTGCAGTATTTGGTGTTATACGGCATTAAGCATGTTCTAGCTGCAAAGGCTAAATTGTGGGCCGCAATATTTCTTTTTCTTGGGACAAAAAATAGTTTCGACTCCTAGAATGTTTTCAAAAGGTCCATGACATCGTTTTGGTAGGCCCTAAGTCTGGGATGATTTGTGTTATACTCCCCATTAACTTGCCTAATGACTAACTCTGAATCCCCATACACGTTGATTCTTCTAGCTCCTAACTTTTTCAATAGATGTAAGCCTAAGAGAAGGGATTCGTATTCACCTATGTTGTTTGAACAATGAAAGTTTAATTTATAGGAAAGGCATTCTGTGTGGTTGTTTTCAGTGTTGCAAATCTAGACACCTGCACTAGCATTGTTCTTAGTGCATGACCCATCAAAATACATACTCCACAGAGGACTGTTTCCGGTTTCATCTTGGTTACTGTCCTCTTCAACTAACGTGCTCAAGGGTTGTTTTGGAATCTCAACACTTAGTTGTATTTGTTTTGATTCCCCAAGATTTTCATTTATTTGAGAGTTGTTTTCTTGATTGCGAATGTTCAAAAGTAATGGACACCTAACTTGTAGCTCAAGACCTTTGTTTAGTTTGCTACTGTCTTCAAATGCAGCAAACTGTTTTGACACTTCTGCGTTGTGTTTGTCTTCCTCCCTATCAGCCATTAATTTTTTTGATGCAGGGCTAGCCTGCAATACCCAGAATCTTTATTCTCTGTGCATATACAAATGCATCATCATAATCGCCCAATAAAATTTCAATCTAGGACAATTTTCATAAACTGGCAATCTTAACTATTATGCGGAAGCTTATCTTTCAATTCCTGGAAAATTCACAAGTTATCATTTGAATGCAGAAAAATTTAAATCATATGTTTCAAAACCATAAACCTAATAATTTAAACTCTTTAAATTTCAAGCTTCAATACAACATCAGTCCCACATGTCGAATAGCATTGAAATTCACCTCACACATTCAGACCAAATGCCAATAACCTTTGGTTCATCACTTTATGGTTTATGAAAACCATATTCATTTCTCTATGATCAATCATTCGGAAGCTTATCAAACAATCCAATAACTCTCATTATATATGGTCGGATTCAATTAAATATTGCGCCCTTACTTTTATATTCAACCTGGAAACTTATATAATTTTAACCCCAATGCTTAATTCCCACACGTTTACCAATAAACACATTACTCAGTTTTCATTTCATTTATTCACAACCTGCAAATATGGATTTTCAAACAAATATCCATAAACAAATGCGCCCATGTGTGAAGACTGAGTCTGGCAATTTAATACGACCATATATCATCTTTATGCAAACACCAACATATCTTACCTGTTCGAATTTCGGAAATATATCAATCTCTGGACCGCCTTCAAATTCTGGACTTCACCAGCAATCGAACCATTCAATTCCACTGCGCTTTCATGAGACCATACAGTCCTCAACGCAGACTTCAGATTTCAGCATTGATATCAATCAACAGAATTTCATTCGCTACTGTTTGGTTTAATTCCACTTCAGAACATGGAAATCGGTTGAATCCTACTTCTGCACGCTCTGTTCACTCACAGGTCAGCGTTCCAGGCGCCTCTCCGATGTCAGCATTTATCCATCGCTTTTCAATTGACTGCGTTAATACCTTTCCATCGATTGCATTTTGTCACGCCTGATCCATATAATTCTGCGCTCACTCAACCACAGGTCGATATTAACACATCAATTTGTATAACTTCCATTATTTTGGTTTCCCAATTCCGATTTTCTTCAATCTCTGAACCTGCAGCTTAAATAACTCAACACGATTTCAAACATTTTTCACAACAATTCAACTCAATGCTCATTAAACAATTGCGCCTTCTATAAAGTCGACTCTCCAAGTCAATGTGCCAACGCATTCAACAATGTTCAATATGTTAACAAACAACGCTCTACTTCAATCGACTATAATGCCACATAATCTGCAAGTAATCGACCCCCCAAACAGAAATTTAAAGGCCCTTCGAAAAAGATGCAAACCGGACTGAACTTTAATCACCGCCTTCTCTGATGTAACACTACGGCATGATCTCAGCGTTACCAATTTAAACACCAAAGGTTTAATGCAAACTTACCAGATTCGATAACTGGGTGTTAATGCCACTTGCGCTCTCGTTGAGAAGACCAATCTTCATTGATTCACAAGTTTAAAGCACTTTTCAATATAATTAATACATCTTCAAAGTTCAGAGATTAGATTACTGCGTTCCTCAGACATCAGTAATTCTTGTAAAAACCAGATTCAACATTGATTTCCTCAAATCAAATTTCAGAATTTCAATAACCCTTTATGCAATGATTTTCATATATATTTCCAGAGTTGAAAACATAAATTGCGCCTTTTCCAATAGTGATTACAACAGTCGATCCAAATTTGTGACTGATTTACCCAATTTCACAACTTAATATCTATCTTACACAGTGAAATCGAGTTTTTCAGGTCTGGTATCAAAATATCAATTTGCACCGGATTCAATCCTAATTTCAGAAATTAAACAACCAATTTCTAATCCACCAATAAGTTTCAAAACATAATAATTTCATTATATGGTCAAACAAATACTTACAAATCTTTTCCGGCGATATTCAACATTCATGGCCCTTACCATTTGCCCAGAGGCTTATAGCCTTGGCTGTTCAAAACCTGCTCTCCACCACTCTCATTATTCAAGTGTATTTTTCTTCACAAAAACCACTCCTATTTATATACAAATAATGCATTTAATTTACTCAAAATATCTCTCCACCTAATCCTCAACTAATCCCATATATAGAAATCCTAATCCCAAATTTTGCTCCTAAACTATTTCTCTAATATCCTTTTATTTATTAAAAGAATATTTACATAATCCTCACTTCTCCAAATTATCTCCTATTTTATTAAAAAATAACAAATTATTTAATAAAATATTAAAAATTGTCACACCACCTTTTCTAACATATTTACAAATGAAAAATGGTCTTGATGCTCCTGCATCAGACTCCCAACGTTAAAATTAATCATGATCGCCTGATCATGTGTTTGGATCTGTGTATGCCCGGATCCCATATCTTGTGCTACAAATTTCCACTTGTCGCTGCTTCTTTCTGATGTTCTTCTCCAGGTTTCCACACTTTATGCTGCATTGCTCCACTGGCTGTGCTCTCACAGTCTTTTACTGTTTTTCTCTTGTTGCTTCTTCTTTGTTTTACTGCTGCTGGCCTCTTCCGGGATACTTTCATCATCAGTCTTCTGATGCTTTCAATCTCTCGGTCCAATAAATCTCCCGGCTGCTGATTTCTAGCTGTCTGCTGAGCTAAGACGGCTTGCTCAGTTTTTACTTTCTCTATTTGTACTGTCACTTGCTGACTTCTTGCTTCTATGCTTGTTTCTGTTCTGACTACCACCCGATCATCCATGCCCTCTTGTCTTCTGGAACATAAAACTTCTTCTCCCTTCATTCGACTGCTCAACTGAGTCAAATGTTCTGCAACAATACCCGCATTCACAAAACACTTTTTAGAACAAAAATCAAAAGGCATCAGTGCCTTGTCCTCCTTTGCCAGCACTTCAGTATGTTGTTTTGAATTCTCCTCCACTATCATCACATCGGTATGCTGATTCTCTTTGCCCAAAGAATTCTCTGAAGAACTCTCAAGACTGTCAACCAGTCTTTCCTTCACACCATCTGTCTCCAAGATGTCTTTCTGCTCTCGTTCACTGTACTGAACTCTTTCGTCTGCTGCAATCTCTCTATCATACTCTGAATTTATCAACAAGTATTCCAACAATGCAATTTCTCTATAGCATTGCTGAAGCATATCATCATCACCTGCATTCATACATAAAATTTCAGTTTTCATATCAAAATATTCAACATTATCAACTGTTACTTCCCCTATTTGCACTTCAGACTGATTCTCTTCTTCAGCATCCACAAGAATTTTCTCTTGTACTGTAACAGCAAAAGCATCACTTCTTTCTTTTTCAGAGTACTTATCATTTTCTGCTTCCTCTGTCTTCATTTCCTCCTGAGATCTTGCTATCTCAGCATCGATCTGAACAGTCTTCAGATTCAACTCTTCTTGAAAAAACTCTAAAGCTTGCTCATCTCCCTATACTGTACTTGCAAACATACACAACTCATCAGTTTTAAAATCACAAGACTTTTCAGTCTTGACTGCTTCCTCCAACACATCCTTCTGAACAAATCTGCATGTGGAATTTTCAAATTCCAACTCTGGCTCAAGAACTCTAAGTCCTTCCTTCAATAAGGCAATCACACTTTGCCTCAACTTCACCTGCAATTGTCGCCAAATCACTCTCTTTCCCTTTAGTGGAAAGATCCATCCTCTATTCTGATTTTCCTGCTCTTGTAGCCATTCTTCTAGTACCTGCAATTGTACCTTCATTACTGCAATCTCTCTTTCTCTGACTTCATCAGTCATCTCACCTCTGTGGCATTTCTCTAAACCTCTTCTCTGATCCTCCATGATCATCTTCTCCATGATTTTCTCACTCATCACGAGTTGTACTAGCCTCTGCAACAACAATCTTTTCTGTTGCCACTTACCTCACCAAGCTCTCCTCACTCAGTCTTTTGGTAAGTACTTGATTCACTGCCTCTCGAACCCTTTGAGCACTCTCCTCTGCTCTCTCTCTAGGCTATCTCTTCAACTCACCTTCTTCTTCAGGACACTGCAATTTTCCTCCCTATCCAGCCTTCAGCTGAATGTCAGGTTCACTGCCATCATCTTATCTGTAATCATAAATTTCAATCAGAAAATCATCTCACCTTTAAGATCTTGCATGATCTTGTTCTCCATTCACTTCTGCCATCATGTTCATTGCATTTGTGTAGCTTGCATATCAAATTTAAAACTCTGATCTTCCTTTCAATCATTCATCATACATTCAAAGAAACACACTTTAGTTTTCAACAAAACCTTCTGTCCTCATTCAGAAAAACAAACACCTTTTCAATTTCAACAGAGCCAAGCTCTGATACCAAAATGATGCAGGGCTAGCCTACAATACCCAGAATATTTATTTTCTGTGCATATACAAATGCATCATCATAACTGCCCAATAAAATTTCAATCTAGGACAATTTTCATAAACTGGGAATCTTAACTATTATGCAGAAGCTTATCTTTCAATTGCTGGAAAATTCACAAGTTATCATTTGAATGCGGAAACATTTAAATCATATGTTTCAAAACCAGAAACCCAATAATTTAAACTCTTCAAATTTCAAGCTTCAATACAACATCAGTCCCACATGTCGAATAGCATTGAAATTCACCTCACACATTCAGACCAAATGCCAATAACCTTTGGTTCATCACTTTATGGTTTATGAAAACCATATTCATTTCTCTATGATAAATCATTCGGAAGCTTATCAAACAATCCAATAACTCTCATTATATATGGTCAGATTCAATTAAATATTGCGCCCTTACTTTTATATTCAACCTGGAAACTTATATAATTTTAACCCCAATGCTTAATTCCCACATGTTTACCAATAAACACATTACTCAGTTTTCATTTCATTTATTCCCAACCTGCAAACACGGATTTTCAAACAAATCTCCATAAACAAATGCGCCCATGTGTGAAGACTGAGTCTGGCAATTTAATACGACCATATATCATCTTTATGCAAACACCAACATATCTTACCTATTCGAATTTCGGCAATATATCAATCTCTGGACCGCCTTCAAATTCTGGACTTCACCAGCAATCGAACCATTCAATTCCACTGCGCTTTCATGAGACCATACAGTCCTCAACGCAGACTTCATATTTTAGCATTGATATCAATCAACAGAATTTCATTCGCTACTGTTTGGTTTAATTCCGCTTCAGAACATGGAAATCGGTTGAATCCTACTTCTATAGGCTCTGTTCACTCACAGGTCAGCGTTCCAGGCGCCTCTCCGATGTCAGCATTTATCCATCGCTTTTCAATTGACTGCGTTAATACCTTTCCATCGATTGCATTTTTTCATGCCTGATCCATATAATTCTACGCTCACTCAACCACAGGTCGATATTAACACATCGATTTGTATAACTTCCATTCTTTCGGTTTCCCAATTCCGATTTTCTTCAATCTCTGAACTTGCAGCTTAAATAACTCAACACGATTTCAAACATTTTTCACAACAATTCAACTCAATGCTCATTAAACAATTGCGCCTTCTATAAAGTTGACTCTCCAAGTCGATGTGCAAACGCATTCAACAATGTTCAATATGTTAACAAACAGCGCTCTACTTCAATCGACGATAATGCCACATAATCTGCAAGTAATCGACCCCCCAAATAGAAATTTCAAGGCCCTTCAAAAAATATGCAAACCATACTGAACTTTAATCACCGCCTTCTCTGCTGTAACACTACGGCATGATCTCAGCGTTACCAATTTAAACACCAAAGGTTTAATGCAAACTTACCAGATTCGATAACTGGGTGTTAATGCCACTTGCGCTCTCGTTGAGAAGACCAATCTTCATTGATTCATAAGTTTAAATCACTTTTCAATATAATTAATACATCTTCAAAGTTTAGAGATTAGATTACTGCGTTCCTCAGACATCAGTAATTCTTGTAAAACCAGATTCAACATTGATTTCCTCAAATCGAATTTCAGAATTTCAATAACCCTTTATGCAATGATTTTCATATATATTTCCAGAGTTGAAAACATAAATTGTGCCTTTTCCAATAGTGATTACAACAGTCGATCCAAATTTGTGACTGATTTACCCAATTTCACAACTTAATATCTATCGTACACAGTGAAATCGACTTTTTCAAGTCTGGTATCAAAATATCAATTTGCACCGGATTCAATCCTAATTTCAGAAATTAAACAACCAATTTCTAATCCACCAATAAAGCTCTAAAACACACACTTATCATATTAATAAAAAAATACTTACAAACTTTTCTTCCTGGCCAGATATTCAACATTTAGGCCCTTACAATTTTCCAAGAGGCTTACAGCCTTGGCTGTTCAAAACCTGCTCTCAACCACTCTCACTATTCAAGTGTATTTTTCTTCACAAAACCCACTCCTATTTATACACAAATAATGCATTTAATTCACTCAAAATATCTCTCCACCTAATCCTCAACTAATCCCATACATAGAAATCCTAATCCCAAATTTTTCTCCTAAACTATTTCTCTCATATCCTTTTATTTATTAAAAGAATATTTACATAATCCTCACTTTTCATAATTATCTCCTATTTTATTAAAAATAACAAATTAATTAATAAAATATTAAAAATTGTCACACCCCCTTTTCTAACATATTTACAAATGAAAAATGGTCTTGATGCTCCTGCATCATTTGTTAAAGTGACTTGTTCACTAAGTGTTTCATCATTAAACATATAAGAATTTAAGGCTCCAGATTTTGCATTGCCGCAGGAGAGTTTTATGGTCTATTCGGACTTGTAATCGTGTATTTCATATGGGTCTCCCTATAAAGTCTTCTAGTTTGATTATGTCAGGATAGTCGACAGGTCATGTCCATTTGCATAGTCCCTTGTAACTTAGCCCCCCATGATCTTGATAACAGCATTCCACACTTTGGGGGACATCACTACAACAATATCCACATGATCACTGTTAACAACAAAGAGGTCTTTGATTAATCCTAAACATTTTACTCTGCTTGAGTCAAAGGAGTAAAGATCTTTGTAAGGTTTGGTGAATTCTAGACCAAGGCTCTCCATCACAGCTTTAGGCATTAAATTGTGAGAAGCCCCGGAATCATGCATAGCATTGTGCAAAATTTTGTCATGAACGTTTAAACTTACATAAAAAGGAGGAACAGGTCCTTCTTGATATCTACCTTCAATCTTAGGACCAAAAATCAGCTCTGGTTGGTCATCATTAAGATTGACTGTGTCCTCATTTTCTTCTATTCTTAAAGCCTTCAAAATTTGGGTCCTATATATATGCTAGGCAGCTAACTCAGTGAGGGGAACAAATATTTTAATCTTTGAAATTTCCTACTCTAGGCTAAAAGGGATTTGGTTCTATGAAGAACTTGTCTCAGACTTATTAGCTGCTAGTCTATCAGTAACATCAGCTTGCTGATTTGTTCTATTTACATTTGAAAAAATCGTTTTGACTGGAGTACTAGCTGAAGTGTTAGTACTGCTAAGGTTTGCACTTTGTTTTTCATTGTTTTGAGTGCCTTTTTCTTTACCTTTATCAGAATTTACAGCAACTATTTTCTCCCTTGGTTTGACAATTTTAGGCTTAGTTGCAGTGCTGTTTTGTGAATATTTTTCAGAGGTTTTGGTGTTGGGAGCTTGTTGACTAGTTTTTCTTCTAAGGTCATATTCTCTTTGAGATTCTATGATGATGTTTTCCATGTCTTGACAATAATTTTCATCATCATCTCTTTTGTCATCATAAGGTGTATAGAGACCTTGTTTTCTATTGTAATGAATCTCAAAGTCATCATCATCTACCCCCAACATGTTGATATCATCTTCCTCTATTATCTCATATGTTTCCTCAACCTCACTTACATAGTTTTGATGAAAGGGAGGAGTGACCGCCTACCCAGTCTTCTCGGTTCTTTGGACTATTATCATTTTAAAAATTCTGGCTTTGGTTCTCGCTGTTTTGATTATTGAAGTTTCCTGACTATGCTCATCTCTTTCATCATTTCTTCCATCATTCTCTCCATCTTTGATTTGGAAGTAGAGGGTGTAGATTCCTCTCTAAAGGACACTCTCCTTTCATTTTTCATTCTTTCTCTCTTCTCCATTAAGTTTATTTCCATAGAAAGAGCACCCTTTTTCATCTCTTCAAGAGTTACATGATCTCTTTCCCTCAGCTGATAGGCCATCTCAGGGTCAAACCCTTCAGGAAAATTGTTTAAAGATGAGCCTTGTGGAGGTTTTAGCTCTGGGGAAAGTGCATTATACACACTGTTAAATCTAGTGCAATAAGCTTGCACACTTTCCCCAGTGTTTCTATGGAGGTTCTTGTAGTCAGAAAGGACTTAGAGAGGATTCTTCTTCACTTCCCATTTGTTTAAGAAATTTTGATGGAAGGCTTGGAGATCATTAATACTATGGGGGGTTAAACCTTTGAACCATTTTCTTACTTCTCCCCCTAAGCTCTGAGAAAATAATCTAAGCTTGACAGAATCATCAACAATTTCATTTCTATTAAAGTATTCATTCATCTTATCCACATGTTGTGATGCAGTTGTAACATTACTAGCATCATATAATGGAATTTTGGACTAATAGTCCTGTGGAAGATTGACTAATGGTACAGGAAGGACTGAGGGAGCATACCATGCTGCCATGATATCTGGTGGGGGTGGATTCACAAGAAGTGGATTAACGAAAGGGAAAGTGGGCTGAAGTGGAGTGGTTTGAACAGTGGATGTAGAATGAGTAGAAGTGATTGGACCAGGAGTAGATTGCTGAGCTGATCTCAGATGAGAGACACCTAGGTTGTGAAGGAAATGTAAATCAGGAGGTGTTGTTTCTCTAATACCAAGATGTTCGCTTGTTTTAGGAGAAGAAAGTGAAGACTCAGAATCTAACTGGTCTAAATCACCAAGAGACCTAGTTCTAAAGGGATTCACTAAGTCCACTTGTGATTGTTGCAGAGCTGAAAGATTTTTAGGAACTGAATTAGCTCTCAAAGGTGATCTGACAACGGTTGATAATTTAATCCTAGGAGACTTCCTAGGGATACTTTCTGGGTTATCATCTATCTCAGGTGGATCAGGGTCAGGGTAGGCTCTAGTGTGAATCTTTCTAGGAGCCACTATGCTGTGTATTTCAGACCCAAATAAACAAGAAAATTTCAACCATGTATGACAATCTTTGAGAGGTTAACTCATCTGTTTACACAAATTTTAATCCTACAGTCCTCTAACTGAGTTTAAACGATATTAGAATGATCAGGGTTCTTCCCAGTGGAGTCTTAAGGTTTGTTGAGGATTGTGGAGTTGCCAAGTGGAATTTTTTAGCTCTTTTCAGAGGTAAAAGGTTTTATGGTCCACCACCATGTTTATTGAATACCAATCTGAAATATTTTTAGGTTTTCTGAGTTATTTTTCAATTGTGTGGTTTCTAAGAATATCCTAACTCTGTTTCAAAACTTAGCTATGGTCATGAGACAAAGACAGTCTACTCTTATGGCTAAGCCAGCTGATTTTTCAAGGTTAGATAAAGTTTTATGAGAATCCTAGGGTTTACCTAGTTTGTCACTGATTCAAACAAGTTTCATCATGATAACCATTTCTTGGTAGTGCTTGAAAAGGCTGCTTTTAACTCACAAATTTTATATGAAATTTTAAGGGAAATTGTCCCCAGCGGAGTCGCCAGAAATGTTAGTTGCTGGCGGCTCAGCTAGTTAATATAGAAAATGTTCTTGAACCAAATCCATGATATCCTATGGTTACCCTAAAATGAAAATGATTCTAGGTTTTTCCCCAGTGGAGTCGCCAGAAATGTTAGGAATATGTAATTTTATCAGATTGGCGAGACTAAAACTACAAAAGCAACATTATTTCAACCACTTTTGGATTCTAGGATCTATCCCTCCTGAATCCAGAGAGGGATCTCTCCAATAAGTGCAAAGATGGATTTTTCTTTGAAGTTTGGGGTAATGATATTAGGCTAGTTATGAAGGCCAAGGGTCTTGTTTTTTTTTTGGATGGTTGAGCATGAATATTAGTTGAGGGGAAAGTTCTAAATGTAAAAAAGTTTCAAAGGTGAGAAGTTGCAAGTGAATAGAACAGCTTTGGCTAAAGAGATAGATATAACGCTGGTTTTTAGTCCATTGGGCTATGGAGTCATAACATGGCTTTAATTGAGCAACAACATCAAGAGTGATCCAAGGGGAAAGTCATCTACATCACAAGATTATTGATATTAGAGTGATGGAATGGAAACAATAAAGTGTTGGAGGGGTGGAAACTGATAATAATTTCACAAAGGATTTATAGTCAGTCCAAACAAGAAAATCCTCTTAAGTAACTGTTTAAAACCAACCAAGGACAGGGCTAACCATTTACTTCTTGGGAAAGTTTGTATTAAAGCAGCTTAATTGACAAACAATCCAGTAATCCTCATAATTACCTTCAGAAAGTATGAAAACATATAAGAGAAGACAAAGTGTAACCTAAGATCAGATAAGGTACTTTTAAACCTAGTCTTCTTTCAGCCAACAACAAGGGAAACCTTCGGAATCTGCCTTTGGAGAATAGAAGCTAGAAACAAGGCAAACCATCACTTTTCTAGTCTAACTTTAATAAGAAAATAAGGAAAATAACTTTCAAGAACAATGTTTAAAGAAAACAGTAGGACGAGGGAACGCCATCATTCCTAACTGTTTAGACTGTATTGAATCATTCTTAAATAAACAAATTGGAGGAAAACACTGAGATAAATCTTATCAGTCAGAGAAGGGTACTGGTAAACAGTGAATCCTAACTCTATAAATGTTTTTCTTTATCAGAGAATAGTGAACAATATGACATACATAGAAGGAAAAACAATAATAAAGAAAGGGGCACTTCACCGATGATGTAGACCAGGATCCCAAGAAACAGCTTGTTATTGATGTCAAACCAGTTACAGTACTCAGGTCCAATGTTTCAGTTCAGCAATCATCTTCACTATTCAGCCTAACAGATCTAACACAAACAGAGCTTCAAGGGCCAATGAACACTATTTACAGACAGAATTCTCAAGCTCAATTATACTTCGAAGTTCTACAACCGACTCAACCAACCCCTCACTCATCTTCTGCAGCAGTATACATAGAATAATGAGGAGGCGAGATCTGATAAAAGATCTCCAATTACAATTAATACAGACTTAATGGCTTCTTGGCCTTTGGGGGGCTCAATGAAGAAACTTACATAGGTGTCCTCTGTATTAAATTATTTACATAAATATTTAAGCTTTGTGGGAGCTCTTTTTGATCTTTAAGGCTCTGTGTGATGTCGAGGTTACTCTGTTGATATTTTTTCATCAGTTTTCCTGCAGAATTTATCCTCTAGCTGTGTTGTGAGGCAGATATTTGGTCTTGATCAATAACTTTGGCCTCTGATTGAATACTTTGAGGCACAGGTGGAATTTCAGTAGCTGGGAGGAATCAATTTGCCTCAGATGTGGCGGTGGAGGCTTTCTATTGATAAAACACTTAATATTTTCTTTAAACTGTGTTTTAATTGGGGATTAGGCTTTTGATAAACATTCTTAGCCATGATCCCCGCAAATATATCTTCAATCTTCTATCCTGGTACATTTTTGTCTTCGAAATTGATACTCTTTGACTGTGCTTGATTAACTGTGTTTTTTGGTGTGCAGGGTTGTACAGGGACCGAATGGCATCAATTCCTCATGAATCATTGATAAAACGTGAAATTTAAACCCTGCAAATGATTTCTCTAGTGAATCAGAGGCTGGAGGATCGTCACCCTCTGCTTCTGAATTTTCTTCAAAAATGGCGAGAAAACCATTAAAACCCTGCAAAATACAAAGAATGTCATAAAATCCTGCATATATAGGTTTATTGCAGCGGGAGGACATGTGGGGAGAGCATGGTCGTTGGATGGCATCATCCAACGGTCAAGATTGATCAAAAGGGGTCAAAAAGAAAAAGGGAGAAGTTAAATCGGAGCCATCGACCGCGCAGAGATTGGCGGTCGGGAACGGAGGCAGAAAGTCAAAGCGGAGGAGTCATTTTTTTGGTAAAACGGAGAAAATGGATAAAAACCTTTGTTCCGGGAAAAAATGGTCAAAAATCAAGATCGAGAATCGGGATGATCGTGGGCCGTCGGATGAGAGCAGCCCAAGCGATCAACGACAGAGGACGGTGCCACAAGAACTTAAAAACAAAACCTGAACTTCAAACCTTTAATTCAATCATACTGAGTAAAGTCTCCGGATCCGGATTTTCTGACTGGACGAGGAACCATGGAGACCCGCCCAAATAGAGATCTGCCGCGTGGATGCTGATGTGGCATTGGGACCACTGGAACTGCTGTGGATGAGGGGATCGGGTGATGGAATGTGGCCCGTCGATCTACAGATCAGATCGACGACGGAGATCTTTTAAACGCCGCATTGTAGCCTGGTTAACTGTCGGGCATCTTCGAAGAGCGACCACCGTCCGATGAGCGGCCTCAGATCGGACGACACGCATCAATATCGCGTCGGGTCCACGTCCGATCTTTAACGTGCAATGGATGGTTGTTTTATGAACAGTGCCCAGGACACGTGTCGGCCAGCGTATGTAATCGCTACCGATCGGGAAAAAACCGCCCTTCGCTTGAAGGCGATGCGATGGATACCGCCCGGTTTTTGCTACGGTGATGGAATGGCGGGGACCACCAACTGTGATAGATTGCGCACCGTCGATCTGTAGATCAAATCGACGGTGGAGAATGCTTTGAACTTCAGACCGGTGGAAAACCTTAGAAAATAATAAATCCGACAATTTTTTAAATAAAACTAAGGTTTGGACATTGGGCGGAGATAATTAATTCGAACCGGGTAAGCGCCCGACTGCGGGGCTGTGGGTTATATGGAAAATCATATGACCAGGGCTTATGGAGGAAGGGGCTAAATGCGATCAGGTGACATGATAAGTGCTCAGAAGGTTAGCGCTTGCTTCTAGCACCAAGACGCATCGAGGGGAAGGGTTAAAGACTTAGCCCAGGGGGGCTTAAGTCCATAATATATCAAAATTTTATTTTGATAGATTTTTAATTTTTTTCAAAGGTTTAGAGGGGTTCTGATAAGGCAAAGAAGGAGTCTTTAAACCTTATCAAGGGTTTCGATGAAAGGCAAAGGGAAAAACCATGAAAATGAGGGATTTCATTGGGGGAAGAGGAGAGAACAAGAGGTTAGTTTTGGAAAAGGGGAAAAGGGTCTTTGCAGCAGTATTATTTCTTGGGAATCAGCAGGATTTCTGAGTGTAAAATAAACACAGCAGTGAATATTATGGACAGAGACATGAGGCCTTCAAGAGTCTTCAAGAGCCAACACTTTTTAGCAATAAAATTTGTTCCTTGAAGGCTCAAAAAAAATTTAGCCACATTTTTCTATAACAAATTTATAGGTGGATAACACCCCATCTAATGCCTTGTGCAACCCTTGTTGCACCAAAAAATACATAAGCTTCAGTTTCCATAGAGAAAAATTGTTTTTCCCGGTGAATTTCTCCACCTCAAATGTTGCGTTTGTCGTTTTCGCCATTTCTCCCTCCTAGGATTTCAGATTTCCCTTCTTCTACAAATTAAAAAAAAAATCTCCTTTTCTTCTAGGGATTCAAGGGTTTCAGATATTTTCCCCTATTCTGCTAGGGTTTCAAGAGATTTCAGATCTCTTATTTCTCCTACTAATTTTAAATAGAAATAAAAATTACATTTTCTATTTTTTCTTTCTTTCTTTCACAAAATCAAACAATTTATGTTCAAGTCCTTTTTCTCAAACTGAACCCTTAAAAAAAATATTCCTGTTTCTCAAATTTCTATTTCTTCAACCTTGTCTGCCTTATATATATTACATTGAAAAAATATTTATATATATATATATATTTTCCCACAGCTCATAAAATAAATAAATTTTACGATTTACGATTACTCTCACAGCAAACGATTTCTTCTCACAGCAAAAAATATATATATATATACCCTTTTTCTTTCACTAGTCGGGCTCCCTGCACTTGAGAAAATCCTCTGCGTCATCCTCAAGTGAGTTTCTTCTGCTTTGGTTTGTAGCTCCTCTCGACAGTGACCAAGGACAATGGCCCCTCCTTACTCTGGAAAATTCTTATCTTGCAACGGATTCTCTTCTACTTTTTATAGGATTTCTTCTATCAGCAAACCCTAACCATCGTTCTCTCTCTTCTCATTCAGAAAAGAAGCAAGGTCATGCACTTCATTATTTACTTACTGTGGAGTCGTCAATTTGATCTGCACAATGTGGTTTTAGGACACTTGACTGTCAATTTAAAAACCTCATCACGATCAATGGACTCCTTATTCCAGTGGATGATGAAAACTCTCGGCCTCTTCCACACAGACTGTATTTCCATGCACCCAGTGGATGGTAAGCACAATAGATTCAAGGCAGTCGGCGGCCTCCTTACTCTGGCATATGATGCAGACCCTCGGCCTCTTTCACGCAGATTGTCTTTCCACATAGCCCAACAGCAAAACCCTCAGCAGCGGCTTTCTCTTTCGACGCAGGCTTGTCAGCTTCTCTCAGATCCCTACTTTTTCAACGTAGGGAAAAACCTACCACAAATTATTCTCCCATGGACACTTCATTTTTTAGAATGGCTCCTCGTTTTAGAATGGCTCTGATACCACTTTTTGTGTGGAAAACAATAAGCCAGAAAGAAAATAGGAGAAAAATAACTGAATTGGAAACTGAAGGAAATGAAGGATAAAAACACTTGGAAACTCTTATTAACCAAAAATGATTCTCCGTTCTTTACAAGCCTCTCGGACCATCTTATTTAACCTAGACATATTTCGTTATTCCAACTAAATCTCGTTATTCAAACTACATTTCGTTATTCCAACTAAATAGGTAATAAGTAAATTTACATTTTTTTGTCATATTTTTAACAATTGTAGACTTAAAGATAAAAGGCATGATTCAGAAATCAAGCAGACAAGCCAGAAACCCAAATTATGGAAGAAAAATGAAAACAAAAATAATTTTAATCTGGTGTTATACGATCAGAATGATGGAATCCATTAGTATGTTAAGAGGGGATTATCCCAAGCACATGTTAGGAGATAAAAGTAATTTTTTTCCATGGAAACTAGTTAGAAAAGGCAATGTAAACTTCAGGAATAATGCACCTAGTAAGATCGTTGGTAAAGGAATTTTTATATTGTCAAATGGTGAAGGTAAGGCTATGGATGTTCTATTTATTAATGGCCTGAAGCATAATTTACTCGATGTTTCCAAGATGTGTGACCAAGGATATTATGTGTTTTTTTTATATTTTCAAATCTTAATATTGTAAAATCAACTATGCGGCCATAGGAGAGATAGTATTTTAAGTTGTTAGAATAGAAAATATTTATATGTTATAAAAGAGAAGACATAGAAATTTTGTTTGTTAAATATTGATCAGAGCTTATTGTGGCATCGAAACCTAGGACATCTGAATTTTGATCAGATTGTAAAATTGGTTGAGATGAATGTTGTCAGATATTTTCCAAAGCTTTAAAAGCCATAGAATACTATTTTCAAATATTTTCATATGGGAAAACAAGCATGAGTACCATTAAAATCGAATGAAAACTCGTCAACTACGCCATAGAAATTAGTACATATGGATTTGTGTGGTCCTTCAAGAAATCAGGCACCCTCAAGTAAATTTTATTTCATGCTTATCATTGATGATTTTAGTAGAATGACATGGGTGGCCTTCTTAAGAGAAAAATTATATAGTTTTGAAAATTTTAAGAACTTTAATTCCATGGTTGAGAATGAGACTAATTGTAAAATAAAGTTCATACTGTATGAAAATAGTGGTGAGTTTACTTCCAAATAATTTTATGATTTTTACAAATAACAAGGCATCAAAAGATAGTATACCATTTCAATGAATCCATAGAATAATGGAGTAGTAGAGATCCAACATATAAGCTTAGTTATTGGCTAGAGATATGATGGGAGAAAAAGGAATACTACAGATTTCGAGCTGAAGCCATTCACACAACAATGGTGATTTTAAAGCAAGCACACATCATACCAAACAATGATAAAACTCCATATGAGCTTTGGTATGGAATACTTTCTACAGTCAAGAATTCCAGAGTATTTGGAGGCAAGTGTTATATCAATAATAATTATGAAAATCTTGGAAAGTTAGATGCAAGAGTTGATGAAGGGTTTTTTTATACTTTTAGACTAGAAAGGGATATATATAGTACACCAAGATTGCAAGAAAATAATCGATTTCATTGATGTTAAAGTTGATGAGCACGTTGAATCTTAAGACAATCAACCAATGAAACTCATCTCCAATAATTTAGTCAAAAATGATGAGAAGGATGATGATCCATTTAAAAATGAATATAGTGAAGAACCCTTCAATCCACAATATAAATATCCTAGAAGGTATGTCCAAATACACCACCCACCTAATCAAATTGTTGGTGACTTGAATATAGTGATTCAAAAATTAAGAAATTTATTAAATCTCATTACTCAAGCACATGTAGCTATGTTATTAATGATGGAACTAAATGATTTTTCTCAGGAAGGAAAATATGTCAATTTGTTAAAAACCATGAATGAAGAGCTTGACTAAATCGAGAAAAATAAAACATGGGGCTTGTTCCAAGACCAAAAAATAAGAATTTTATTGGCATGAAATATGTGTTCAAGAATAAATTGAATGAGCATGGTGAAGTGGTAAGAAACAAAGCAAGTTTAGCTTGCAAGGGATATAAACAAATTGAAGGCTTATATTTTGATGTGATGTTTTCTCTTGTTGCTAGATTAGGAGAAATTCACATGTTCTTTGGTTTTGTTTTTTTAAATAAATTTAGGATATATCAGATGGATGATAATATGCATTTTTAATGGATAAATACAATAATAAGTCTACATTGAGTATCCTGATGGTTTTCATCTGTCAGAACAACTTGAGTTTTTTTGTAGGTTGAAAAGGGCCTTGTATGGACTTAAGTAAGTTGCAAGGGATTTTCACTCCAATTTGTATAGTTATTCGCTCAAGTGCGGTTTTAAAAGTGGCACGACTCATAGTTTTTTGTATGTGAAATCCAATTATGGTAAATTGTTAGAAGTGGTGGTTTATGTTGATGATATTATCTTTGCAAGTGATTTTCATCATCCAACCTGTCATATGGAAACTGATATGAAGGTTGAATTTGAGATGTCTATGCTTGGATAATTTTCTTATTTCCTTAGTTTTCAGATTGCACAATGTTCAAAATGAATTTTTATCTCACAAAGAAAGTATCTCAAGGAAGTTTTGAAGAAATTCAACATGACGGAAGTTATTTAGTATGCACTCCAATGGTTACATGTTGCAAACTTAGCAAAATCGATGAATCACCAGAGGTGGATCATTCTTTACATAGATCTATTATTGGTAGCCTCATATACTTGATAGAATTTATACTAAACATTATGCAAGTAGTTGGTGTTGTTGGAATATTTCAAGTAACCCCCTAAAAGAGTCATATCCTAGCAACAAAGGGAATTCTCAAATATCTTAGAGCCACAATGGATTATGGACTCTGGTACCCAAAAGATAAATATGCTTCACTAATTTTTTTTATTGATGTTTATTGGAAAAGTGATGTAGATGAACGAAAAATATATAGTGGGGGTGCTTTATTTCTTGGTGAATGTCTTGTTTCATAGTTGAGCAAGGAACAAGATTCCATTTGTCTCTATACTACTGAAGAAAAATATTATAGCACATTTTTTGTACTGAGCTATTATGGATGAAGCACACTTTACAAGATGTGCAAGTGGTCTATGATTAACCAATACCAGTCATATGTGATAATATAAGTTCCATCATCATGTCCAAGAACCCTGTTTTCCACTCTAAGACAAAGCGTATTCTAATCAAGTACCATTTTCTAAGAGAGAAAGTTACAAATTAGATTGTAAAATTAGAGTATGTACCTATAAAAGAGTAGGTTGTTGACATATTCAACAAACCTCTCCCAAGAGATGAATTTGAGTACCCAAGGAAAAGCTTGGGAGTGGTGCCTCTTACCTCCCTCTGTTAGATCTTCCTCAAGAGGAAGAATGGAAACTAGCAAGCACTCACCATATGAAAAGAGAGTTGCAAAGTACATACGACCAAAAAGATAAGGGGAGATTGGTTGCAGGAGGAGAATGTTATTTTATTTCCCATTAATGTCAAAGGGTGATATGGGTACCTAAAGGGGGAGAAGTGAGAAAAGTAAGAAAAAGTACAATTTGATTTTATGATTTTGTTTTTGGCGTTGTCATCGATGCCGAAGGGGGAGAATGTTGAAAATATGTTGGCATTTATGTAAAAGGAGAGGCACAAGAATATTGGTCAAAGAAGTAGAGACATTGAATCCATTTTCAATACAGAAGATCAAATAAGATTCACTTGGAAATTTCTCAGATGGATAGAGCTCAGAAAGAGATTTTCAATAGTATATTGAATCCTGAAAAAAATCCTCTTAGATCGAATGATATGGCCAATCAAAGATATGATGGTAAAATTCAAAATCTTGGTGTTGCAACATAGTCAAAATGCATAGGTGGAAATATTCGACATGTGGGCATGCAAGTGGACTAATAATAAAGTTCAAGAGGTACAAATGTGGTCCCTACATTCGACACATCAACCCAACGGATTCTCCCCGGCTGGATTAGTGAAAGAGTCATATTTTTATTTTCGAGAATGGCACAGAGGGGAGACATGGTGGATGACATGGAAAATGAACATGGTTTTTATTGGTGAGAGTTGACAAGTGGGAGGACCCTGTTAGCCACATATGAAATTTGTTATACCAAAAGGTGGCTAAATCTTTTTTTAGCCTTCAAGGAACAAATTTTATTGCAAAAAGTGTTGGCTCTTGAAGACTCTTGAGGGCCTCATGCCTCTGTCCAAATCTTCACTGCTATGCTCATTTCACACTCAGAAATCCTACTGATTTCCAAGACAAAATACTGCTGCAAACTCCTTTTCCCTTTCCTTTCCTCTTTCTAAACTAACTTCATTTTAACCCCTTCATCCCCCATGAAATCTTTCATTTTCATCTTTTCCCCCTTTCCCTTCATCAAAACCCTTTTGATAAGGTTTAATACTCCTTCTTCCCTTATCGAAACCCTCAAATTCCTTTGAAAATCATTGAAAATCTATAAAAATCACATTTTATATATATATTATAGACTTAAGCCCCCTTGGGCTAAGTATTTAACCCTTCCCCCCCATACGCCTTGGAGCTGGAACCAAGCACTGGTCATCCAAGCACTTATCGCATCGCCTGATGCTGATTAGCCCTGCATCCGTTAACCCCCGGGTCATATGGCTTTCCACTTTGACCATGGCCCCAAAGACGAGTGCCAAGTCGTATTGAAAATTAATGTTTCGCCTCCGAAGTTTAAACCTTCGTTCATATAAATTTGTCGGTTTTTATTATATCCTAAAGTTTTCCGCCGGTGCAAAGTTCTAGTCACTCTCCACCGTTGATCTGATCTGCAGATCGACAGCGCGCAGTCAATCGCCCCAGTGGTCCTCGCCAGCCACTCACTACTGCAAAACAAAGCGGAATGCATCGCACCGCTTTTGAGAGGGAGGTGGTTTTTCCCTGATCGGCAGCGATGCCATTCACCGACCAACACGTGGCCTTGATCACTATTGAAAAACCGCCCTCATCGTGCATTAAAGTTTGATTGTGGGCTCGGCACGATATTGGCATGTGCCATCCGATCTGAGGCCTCTCATCGGGCGGTGATCGTGCTCTGAAGAAGCCCATGTTATAAACTAGTACGGCGCAGTTGCTGAAAACATCTCTGCCCTCAATCTAATTTGCAGATCGACAGTCCACACTCAATCGCCCTGGTCCCCTCATCCACAGTGGTGCCGGTGGTCCTAGCGCCACACCAGCATCCATGCGGAATTTTTTAATTGCAGCGGGTCTTCATTGTTTTCCTCGCACAGTCAGCAAAGGCGGAACCGGGGAACTTTATTCAGCATGGTTTTATTAAAAGATTTTGGAATCCGGGCATGTTTTATAAGGTTTTTGACTTGCGATCTCCACCATTGATCATGTGGCCCGATCTCATCCGACGACCCACGATCCTCCTGACCCCAAGGTTTTCTAACCTTATCCTATTAGATTTCCACCATTTCTTCGTAGAGCGACTCATTCGTTTTGACTTTCAGCCCTTGTTCCTGACCATCGATCTCTGCGCGATCGACGGTTCTGATTTAATTCTTCCTCCACTTTCCCTCTGACCTCCTCTAATCAATCTCGGCCATTGGATGATGCCATCCAATGGCCATGCCCTCTCCATGTGCCTTCCGAAGAAGAAAACCTATATATGTAGGATTTTGTAATATTGTTCGTATTTTGCAGGGTTCAAGTGGTTTTTCCGCTATGCTGAAGGAAAATTAGAAGGCTGAGGGTGACGATCCTCCCGCCTTCAATTCATCAAAGGGAATCACTCACAGGATTAAAATCCACGTTTCGTCAACAATTCATGAGGCATTGATGCCATACGACCCCTGCGCAGCCCTGCACACCAATAAGCATAGCAAGTCAATCACAAATCAAAGAATATCAGTGTCGAGAGACAAAAACGCACCAGCACGGATGATTGAAGACAGATTTGTGGGGGATTATAGCTAAAATTGATTATCAAAAGCCTAATCCTCCCAACTAAACACAGTTTGAAGAAAATCATGAGTGTTTTCTCATACAGAAAGCCTACGCTGCCACATCAGGGGCTAATTGAATCCCCCAGCTACCACAAAGCCACCTATAGCCTCAAATCAATCAAAAGAAGGCTGAAGTTATTACCAGACTAGGAGATATTTTGCATCAATACAGTTGAACAGTTAATTCAACCAAAGGAACTTATTGTAAAATATCAGCAGAAGTTATTGCAAGGATAACGAGGAGCCTTGAAGTCAACAAATTCTTTCCAGCAAGCCTAATAGTTAATGTAAACGAATTAATACAAGGGAAATATCAAAAATCTTCTCCATTAAGCCCCTCAAAGTCCGAGAGACAGTGCACTATATTAATTGAAATTAGAAGATATTTTATCCCATTCCACCTCCTAATTTTTTCTATAAATACTTCTGTAGAAGATGAGAAGTGGGTTGGTTGATCACTAGTTGTAATATTGAAACATTCTGAAATAATACATAGTCTAATGAAGTTGAAGAAAAAATTGAAGTCTTGGAAGCCTTGATGATGTTGTTGCAGGCTTGTTCCTGAGAAGGCTCTATCATTGGATCCATGAGCTTGGCTATTGGTGAAGTATTCTGAACTATTTAATGTTTTCTCCTGTTTTCATTCTGTTCCATAATTTCTTACTACAGTAGGTTGAAATTTTTAGGCTAAGAAATGACTCCTGGAAGCACCTTAGACCTGTTCATCCTTCACTTTTTCATGTTTTCTTCTGCTGAGGTATTTTAGAGTCTTTAATCTCTCTCTTTAGTCCTCATCCTTGTTTATTTCCTTAATAGTTCGAACAGTTGGTTTCAGCATGACTTATGGTTCTCCCTGCTTGTCTGTTGCCACTTAAAGGCTGTTATTGAAGTCTCCCTTTGAAGTATCTCTATTTATAGTAATTCAAGGAGGTTTGTTCTGATCTTTCCCTTTATCCTTGCTTAAACAATGGTCCTAAAGGTCTTTATAGTTGTGATCATAGATGTGTTAGGTGTTCCCTCTTCTATGACTGCAGATATCAGTGAATCTCTTATGTTCTCTAAGTCATTTGAAATAAAATCTTTGAGGAAATAGGGTGTTCCCCGAATCTTAGATTTCATTTTGAAAGTTGTCTTGAAGTCATTATTTGCTTAAAGAATATTTGTAGAATTTATGGTTAGCCCTGTCTATCAAATATTTCTTTATTGTTCAAGTTATGTTTTCAAGTTCCCTTTGTTGAGAATCAAATTTCTCTTTCCAAATCATTGATGTCCATCTCATTCCAAAACCAAAGGATCCTGCGGCCAAGTTAGATTTTCCCTCTGATATCCCATATCCATTGATGAGCATGTTATGACCTCTTCTTGACTCCATTGCCCAATTAACCAGATGTTTCTCCATTCTATATATCTTTCCTAGACCTTTCATGTTCTGTTGTATCAATTCAACCAAACAGATAAACAAACACCTGCACTTAATAACTAATCTAAAACCAATACTCAAAGCACACAAGATAAACCTTTGCAAACAAACATTTGAGAGAACCCTCTCTGAGAACAAGAGGACTAGATCCTGTAACTCTAAATATTGGTTCTGATGTTTCCTTGCATTTTGATTTTCCAAACTATCAAAACATGGGACACCAACATAATGGCGATCACGGTGGGACACTAAGTAAAATCTTCAAAATTAAACACTCACTGTCTAGTATAACATAAGTAACCTTCTTCAAGCACTACCCAGCATAATGGTAATCATGATAAGACTTATTCTGAATCAGTGACAAACTAAGTAAACCCTTAGGATTCTCTTAGAACCTTATCAAACCTTGAAGGATTCAGTTACCAAGCCATAATACTGAATTCTATATCTTTGACACCCTAGCTAAGTGTTAAGTCAGATTTAGGACACTCTCATAACCTATAAGATCAAGAAACTCAGAAAAACCCAAAAAACATTTCAATTTGGCTTCATAATAAACTTGGTGGTGGAACCATCCAATATTTTACCTTCGTAGAAGCTAAAAATTTTCCACCTGGCAACTCCACTAGCCCCAGTAGGCCTATTACTCATCTAGGTTCCCGGATCTCTTTAGGACTGTGTTAACCAGCCTTGAGGAAGTTTAGGAGCTTAGTCCTGACTAGATAAGACATCGTGAGAGGTAAAATTTCCAAAAACAGTCCCTAAAAACCTCAACCTCTCTCATTTTTGAAAAACAGTCTGGCTTCACATAGGATCAACACTAGATCCCATCCAAACCCAAATCCTCCTTTAATCGTTGAAAATATTGAGAGAATTATGTGGCAGACTTCTAACTCTGGAAAATCAGTTGCTAATAGGATCCTCTTAAGAACAAATTATGTTCTTGAAAACCTTGTTGTCTTAGAATATTCACACTTTGATTTACATCATACAAAGAACATCTTTAGAACTAGATCTCAAGGTGATTTAAACCAAACTGATCTTGACATTGCAGAATTGCAACAGAGCTTTAGTAGAGAAGCCTCACCTTCCACTCCTGCTGACTCCCTACTTCTTCATCACTTTAGCCTTTTTTATAACAAATCTGCTCAAAATCAGTTTGCTGGCCCAAGTGTTTCTTCCACTCTAATCCATACAACCATTGTGAAAAACACTCCAGTTCAACCCACTTTCCCTTTCAAAAACACACCCCTTGTAAATCCACCTTTCTTTCCCGCCATGGCAACATGGTATGCCCCATTAGTGTTACCACAACCTCTACTTCCCTTACCAAACAATTACCAATCTAAAATCCCTCACTTCACTGGAAAAGAGTCTACAACAGCTCAACATCATGTAGATAGGATGGAGGATGCATTCAATTACATGGAGATAGAAGAAGAAACTGTGAAGATGAGGATCTTTGCCCAAATTTTAGGAGGAGATGTAAAGAAACTGTTTAAGAACTTACCTCCTAACAGCATAAATGATCTCCTTGCCTTGCATCAAACATTCATCAACAAATGGGACCTCAAAAAGAATCCTCTCCAAATTCTAGCATAGTATAGCAGCCTCAAGAGGAATCAAGGGGAGAGTGTTCATGATTACTCCACTAGGTTCAATAGCGTTTACAATGCTCTTCCACCTCATAAGAAACCCCCTCAAGGCATGGCTTTGGTAAGGTATCCCGAAGGCCTTGATGCTGAAATGACTTATCAGTTAAGGGAGAGGGATTACTTAACCTTAGAGGACATGCAGAAAGGAGTTGTGAGACTGGAAGTAAAAACAATTGAGAAAATAAATAGGTTGAGATTAGAGAAGAGGGTAATTTATAAAGATGACCTACTACCCTCAACCTCAACTTCTGACACAAATATTGATAACCTAGTGAAGGTGATGGAGAGGATGCTTGAAAAGATAAATTTGAATGAGAGAGTGCCACCAAGAGAACCTCAAAATAACCAAAACAGAAATAGAAATCTGAATTATAGAAGAGAAAACAATCAAGATAAGTAAAAGGAAAGCAACCAACAGATTAGACCTCCCTTCCAACAGAACTATGTAGATCAATATGAGGAAGATAGGGAGTTGGAAAGGTTGGGAGAATCTCATGTAAACTTGATTAGATCATGTTGGGGTTCCCATGTTTTGGCCAGATTGGCAAGACCAAAAGATGAGATAAAATCAGAACCACTTTGGGGCCCTAGGATCTAGCCCTCCTGGACCCGGAGAGGGATCTCTCCAATGAAAGCTCAAGATTAGGTATTAGGCTAGTTATGAAGCACAAAGGGGGGTCTAAGATGACTTGGTTGGTTGGTTGCTGGGTTGGGTCATGAGATCATAAACTGAGAAAGTAATGGAAGGAAAGGAGCAGAGCAACAGGATGTTTAAGAAAAAGAGGATAGGTTAAGAATGTGCCATCCATTGGGCTATGGAGTCATGAAAGGTAATTACATGCAAACAACTAGCCAAGGCTTTCAAAGGGAAAGTCATCTACACTAAAGGATCTTTTTAGATAGATGATGGAATGGAACATTAAGGATTGAAAGTGAAAGAATAAAAGGCACCCAATTTCTGTCTATAGATCAAGTCAGAGGTCATTTAACTCCAGACCTGCTTGGACATACTCAAAGGCAGCTTTCAATGGAGGGACAAAGGGGCAGCTTATAGATCAAACTAGAGGTCATTTAACTCCAGTTCAGCTTTAGCATGCTCCAAGGGAAAACAGGGATAAGTTTCACAAAGCTAGAATATATAAATCAGAGAAGGACTTTGAACCTTCAATGCTTTGATACCTGCAAGAAACATCCAAGCAACAAACCCTGAATTCATACATCAGCTAGTAGCATATGGAACCGCTACACTGGTTAAATTAGCTAAATTTACTCTTAGATTCACAATCGGCAGAAAACATCGAAGGCAGGGAGAGAAGAAACATAGGGTACCTAACAAGGGTAAATCCTATGCCATATTTCTGATGCATGCCCAGAAGACCAATGAAAAACATGAAAATGTAATAAAACAATATGATAAAAGAAACATCACCCGTAGAAATAGACCAGGATCCTGTGAAATCGCTTGATTAATTGATGTGCAAAACCAGTCACATACACTGAGCTCACTAGTTGAATACAATCCAAACTTCTCCTCCCAGCCTACTGAATTACAAGCTACTCTGTTATTCCCTCCCAGGACTATTCTAACAGTCAAAATGAATCCCTCTAACAGCAACAGCAACAACCGAACAACAAATTTTTCAATATGTTCTGGGGAATTCTTATAGGAGAGCCGAATAACAGGAGTAGATGATATTCATTAAATGGATCTTATCACGACAGATGAGAGGTAGGTCGAAAGTCCATTCCACAAAATGGCTCTTCATTAACTGTGTGTACCCTAGAGCATGGTCCAGAAGTCTTGTTAATAACTCCAAGTATGTTCTTCTGAAGAAATCTGACTGGTGACACTCTGTGGTAGCTTTCTGAAATAAGTGACATGGCGGAAAAGGTCTGCAGGTCTCTCCATACCTTATAACTGTGGTCCTGACAGTAACAGAAACTTCTGTCAGTGTACTCAGCTTCTTAAGGGCTCGAGGAGGCATGGAGAACGTTGGAGGGCAGTCTTTCTGGAGAAAAGTACTCTGCTGACATAAAACGCAGATATAGCTTTGTTTCGTGTGCTTCTTTAATCTTCCACCGTGCTTTGATTCCTTGAATGAGGATTAGAGCATTTAATCTTTAATTTTCGGGCTCTAACACCTTTAATCCCTCACTGATACTCTTTTTCACTTCCATGTTTGCCTCTGACTACGAAATATGTGTTTTAATGGATCTGGATAGGTTTGACAGAGTTTAACCCTGCTCCTTTAATAAAGGTCCTGTAATACCGCCTTCCAAGACCTTTCTCCATAATTTTCAATCTTCTGTGCATGATCTTCACTGCGTTCTCTGTCACTATGACTGAGAATGTGAATCATGGTGGTTTTCACCGCCCGTAACCCTGCAAAAGACGTAAACAAGTTAAGAAAACAATGCATGGGGAGGGTGGATGTAGCGGGGACGATGAAATTGGCCGTGCAGACTGGTGAAATGGTGGAATTGTGCAGGATTATGGTGGAAAATGTAGTGGGAGGATTTCAGAATGGTGGTGCAGCATGATGGAAACAGTGGGAATGGACACAAAATGACAACAAATAGAGAAATGGACTAATTATAGACCAGGGATGGCAGAGAACACGTGGTGAAAACCTGGAGGATAGGTATCGCGATGCCAAGAAAATGGGAAGTGATGAAAATGGGTGACGTGGATTATTAGCAGTGGGACCGGTCAAAGACGGGGGCGATCGAATCTGGACCGTCCGATCCCAGGATGAGATCGACGGTGGAAAACGCGTCGGAGGGCGACATATGGTGGGCCAGGGGCATTATTTTCCTTGGTTAACTCCCGTGCAACTTCGTGGTGCGACTACCGTCGGATGGCCCGCCCCAGATCGAACGGTGTATAGCGATATCGTGCCAGATCTGCTGCTGAACTTTAATGCGCGATGGAGGGCAGTTTATGAATAGTGCGCGGAGCCATGCGTCATGCGATGAGTGGAATCGCTCCGAAATGAAAAATGTCGCCACCCCTCAGAAGACGGTGCGATGGATACCACCGGTTTCTGCACAGTGTTTTGGCGCGTGGACCACCGGGGCGGACGAATATGGACCATTGATTTGCGGGTTGAATGAACGGTTGTGATGCGATCGGGCGGTGAAAAGGGTGGGGACCATGGGCGTGATGGGATTGCGAAGACCGTCGGATCTGTGTAGAACAATGGTGGACCTTGCCCCCGATACACATTTGTGATAAGCACCTTTCGGGTTAGCGTCAGGTTCTAGCGCCCAGGTCACGTGAGAAACGGTTTTAGGGGGCTGGTCGAAGGGGGCTAGGCATGTCCTAAGGTGGGAAATGGGTTTTTGGCCCATTTTTAGTGCATTTCAAGGCCAATGAAGGGTAACGATAAGGGAAGAAACGCGAAATTAAACCAAACCGGGGGTGTGTGTAGGATTTAGGGGGGGTTTTAGGATGATTTAGAAGGACTAAGGGAGGGATTTTGGGGTGAAAAGGAGGCTTTGAAAAAATGGAAAAAAATGGATGAAATGGAGAATTCTGCAGGGGTACAAGGGGCAAATGAAGGCCTTTAGGAGCACAATTTGTCACAATCAGAGAGGCTTTATAATGGGAATCAGCAGAGGGGATTTTATCAAAGGAAAAAAGGCACAAGGAGGCTTCAAGGATGATGTGTTTTCAGAGGAAATGCATTCCTTGAAGGCTCAAAAACATTTTAACCCCCTGCTTGCTTGTCAAAAATTTATGGGGGGACTAACAGTGGCTCCACATGGGGATGGCTTCTTCTTGAAGGAGTCAAGAATTCAGAAAATGATCTTTGGTGCAGGCCAGATGCCTTGGTACTTGACTCATTCTTTTATTTTCTTGGATCAGCTGCCACAAATCATGAAGACATCAAATTAGCAGAAAATTTCTCAAACAATCTACCTACCCATCCTACAATCCTAGCATTTTTTCTTCCAGGGTGCATTTGGACTAGCAGACCCTTTACATCATTTATTTTTATAAAAAAAAAATAAACCTATTCTATTTCTACCCTTATTACTCCATGAGACCAAATTATACTATTGGCCTCATAAATTTCTCTACCTACACTACTATCTGCTAGGATAAAACTGTCTAGTAGACTTCTTCTCTACATTCTAGGACAAAAATTAAAAAACAACAGTCAAGCCCGGATTAGACTGTCTGGCTTGCTGGACTTTGCAGAAATTAGAAAACAACTAAATACATTCTCACAGACTGAGCTTTATTGAGCTTTTCCTACCTACCCTACCCTACCTCAAGTATTTACAAGTCTAGCTCACAAACATTATATTCCAATGCAACCAGTCCATCAAGTGATCCCATGACTGGTCTTCCTTGCTCAACTCCTTGAGCAGGCTGGATAGGCAGGGATGCTCCCACTCTTTTTGTTCCACAACAGCAGCTTTGAAAAAATTTCTTTCTGTTTGCAACATGCTGCTCAAAAAGACCCTTGATCCTTCTTCAAATGTGTGCAGGAAATGAACATAAGGATCATGAAATGATACCTGGTTATGAATATCTGGCAAGAAGGCTTCAACCAGGATTTATTCTTCTTCCATTGGATTGAGGAAAAAACTCTCTTGAGAAAGAGAATCTCCCTCATCTTCTTCATTTTCTGAACTGGAGGACTCATCATATATGGAAGTGTTGTCCTCTTGGAGCTCTGATATATTTTGATCTGGTGGGTTGAGCTCTGTGAAAATATCAATGTATTCTTGAGAAAGGGTATGTTCCTTTGCTTCCTCTTCTTCAAGAGAAAACTCCTTGCTTTGAAACTGCTCAAAGATCTCTTCCTTTTTTTCCTCTTCATCTTCTGAGATGAAAGGCTTCTGACCTCCAATCATGTGAAAACCATTATTGATGAGTTGTAATGGAGTGAAGCAAAGATCTAGAGATCTTTCACCCTCTTCTGCACTTTTAAAGATTTCTTCATCAGTATCATAAATAGCCTGCATTGGCTCATTACTCTCTGGAAGTAAAGGGAACTGATTCTCCTCCCATAAATCTACTAATGATGACCCTGCAAGATCATCTTCTATTTGAAGAACACCATCATCAGATAGATCAAAAATAGGAAAATCATGAATATAAGTAATGCTGCCAACCGGACATACTGGGTTATCAGCAGATTTTTCTTTACTCGGATTTACATGTGAGCTTTCCAACTTTTTACAACAAAGCTCATCAGATGAATGGACAAGAATGTCTGATCTGTAAAAAAATTCAGGTTGGCTGTCCATTGATGATCTGATCTATTACTTCTTCTGTCAAACGGGAAGATAGTCTTGTGTTCCTTTGTGTAAAAGTGCAACAACTCTCTTTTTCCTTTGAAGACTGGATTTGAGGCAGAATGTCATCTGACGCCTCAACTGCAAGGGATGATGGATCAACATCTGAGTTTTCAAGAATATCTTGAGGAATGTCTATGATCTCTTGACCTGTTTCTTCCTCAGCTGATTCATCCATGTTCTTGTGATAGCTAGGATGCATATGAAATTCTTGAATGGCTGTTAACAGATCTTCAGGATGCATATTAACCAAATCCTCATCAATATCTAACAGGTACTTTATGATATTCTGAGATTGATCAGAACAATCCCATGATAAGGATGGAGAGTTTCCTTTATAATTCTTGTAAAATACTTGGTGCATGTCCTTTAAAGAAAACAAACTCCGAGGTTCTAACCATTCATACCAGACCCTAGCTTTTCCTTCTAATGTTTCCATGAACATTTTCATTAGGCAATCTTCATGCCATTCAACTTTAAATTTCCACACATGTATATGAAACTTGATGAGATGTAGCAAGGGGTCATCAACGTTTTCACCCTGAAAGGTAGGCAGGTTTTTCAACCAGTCCACTTCAGGAATTTTGTGTGGGAATCCAGGGATATGCTCCCTACTCATTGGGGCATATATTCTCTGTATGCGTGGAAGCATGTTTGTAAATCAGAAAGAGGTCACTGTATCTTCTCAACCAGTTCAGAGTCTTCTACCAGTGGAGTCATTTGGTCTTTGGGAGTTATGGAGTGTGGAGTCTCCGGGTGGATGAATTTGACTGTTTGGAGCAGGCTGTTGTCCACCATCAGCAATTAAAGCCAATCTAGGCTAAGTGGTCTTTAGTTCCCCAGTGGAGTCGCCATTATGTTGCGGTTCCCATGTTTTGGCCAGATTGGCAAGACCAAAAGATGAGACAACATCAGAACCACTTTGGGGCCCTAGGATATAGACCTCCTGGACCCGGAGAGGGATCTCTCCAATAAAACAAAGAATGATATATCTTTGAAAGCTCAAGATTAGGTATTAGACTAGTTATGAAGCATAAAGGGGGGTTTAAAATGATTTGGTTGGTTGGTTTCTGGGTTGGGTCATGAGATCATAAACTGAGAAAGTAATGGAAGGAAAGGAGCAAAGCAGCAGGATGTTTTAGCAAAAGAGGATAGGTTAACAATGTGCCATCTATTGGGCTATGGAGTCATGAAAGGTAATTACATGCAAACAACTAGCCAAGGCTTTCAAAGGGCAAGTCATCTACACTAAAGGATCTTTTTAGATAGATGATGGAATGGAACATTAAGGATTGAAAGTGAAAGAAGGAAAGGCACCCAATTTCTGTCTATAGATAAGGTCAGAGGTCATTTAACTCCAGACCTGCTTGGACATACTCAAAGGTAGCTTTCAATGGAGGGACAAAGGGGCAGCTTATAGATCGAACCAGAGGTCATTTAACTCCAGGTCAGCTTTAGCATGCTCCAAGGGAAAACAGGGATAATTTTCACAAAGCTAGAATCTATAGATCAGAGAATGACTTTAAACCTTCAATGCTTTGACACCAGCAAAAAACATCCAAGCAGCAGACCCTAAATTCATACATCAGCTAGCAGCATATGGAACCGCTACACTGGTTAAATTAGCTGAATTTACTCTTAGAGTCACAATCGGCATAAAACATCGAAGGCAGGGAGAGAAGAAACATAGGGTACCTAACAAGGGTAAATCCTATGCCAGATTTCTGATGCATGCCCAGAAGACCAATGAACAGCATGAAAATGTAATAAAACAATATGATAAGAGAAAAATCACCCATAGTAATAGACCAGGATCCTGTGAAATTGCTTGATTAATTGATGTGCAAAACCAGTCACATACACTGAGCTCAATGGCTGAATACAATCCATAATTCTCCTCCCAGCCTACTGAATTACAAGCTACTCTGGTATTCCCTCCCAGAACTGTTCTAACAGTCAAAATGAATCCCTCTAATAGCAACAACAACAACCGAACAACAAATTTTTCAATATGTTCTGGGGAATTCTTATAGGAGAGTTGAATAACAGGAGTAGATGATATTCATTAAATGGATCTTATCACGACAGATGAGAGGTAGGTCGAAAGTCCATTCCGCAAAATGGCTCTTCATTAACTGTGTGTACCCTGGAGCATGGTCCAAAAGTCTTGTTAATATCTCCAAGTATGTTCTTCTGAAGAAATCCGACTGGTGACACTTTGTGGTAGCTTTCTAAAATAAGTGACATGGCGGAAAAGGTCTGCAAGTCTCTCCATACCTTATAACTGTGGTCCTGACAGTAACAGAAACTTCTGTCAGTGTACTCAGCTTCTTAAGGGCTCGAGGGGGCATGGAGAACGCTGGAGGGTAGTCTTTCTGGAGAAAATTACTCTGCTGACATAAAACACAGATATAGCTTTGTTTTGTGTGCTTCTTTAATCTTCCACCGCGCTTTGATTCCTTGAATGAGGATTAGAGCATTTAATCTTTAATTTTCGGGCTCTAACACCTTTAATCCCTCACTGATACTCTTTTTCGCTTCCACATTTGCCTCTGACTGCGAAATCTGTGTTTTAATGGCTCTGGATAGGTTTGACAGAGTTTAACCCTGCTCCTTTAGTAAAGGTCTTGTCATACCGCCTTCCAAGACCTTTCTCCATAATTTTCAATCTTCTGCACATGATCTTCCCTGCGTTCTCTGTCACTGTGACAAAGACTGTGAATCATGGCAGTTTTCGCTACCTGTAACCCTGCAAAAGACGTAAACACGTTAAGAAAACAATGCATGGGGAGGATGGATGCAGTGAGGACGATGAAATTGGCCATGCAGACTGGTGAAATGGTGCAATAGTGCGGGATTACGGTGGAAAATGTAGTGGGAGGCTTGAAGAATGGTGGAGCAGCATGATGGAAACAGTGGGAATGGACCCAAAATGATGACAAATAGAGAAATGGACTAATTATAGACCAGGGATGGCGGAGAACACGTGGTGAAAAATTGGAGGACAGGTATTGCGATACCAAGAAAATGGGAAGCAATGAAAATGGGTGATGTGGATTATTGGTGGTGGGACCAGTCAAAGACGGGGGTGATTGAATCTGGACTGTCCGATCTTAGGAGGAGATCGACGGTGGAAAATGCGTTGGAGGGCGACATATGGTGGGCCAGGGGCACTGCTTGGCTTGGTTAAGTCCCGTGCAACTTCGTGGTGCGACTACCTTCAGATGGCCGCCCCAGATCAGACGGTGTATAGCGATATCGCGTTGGATCTGCTGCCGAACTTTAATGCGCGATGGAGGGCAGTTTATGAATAATGCTCCGAAATGAAAAATATCGCCACCCCTCGGAACGCGGTGCGATGGATACCGCTGGTTTCTGCACAGTGTTTTGGCGTGGGGACCACCGAGGCGGACAAATATGGACCATTGATTTGTGGGTTGAACGAACGGTTGTGATGCGATCGGGCAGTGAAAAGGGTGGGGACCATGGGCGCGATGGGATTGCGAATACCGTCAGATCTGTGTAGATCGACGGCAGACCTTGCCCCCAATACACATTTTCGATAAGCGCCTTTCGAGTTAGCGTCAGGTTCTAGCGCCCAGGTCACGTGGGAAACGGTTTTAGGGGGTTGGCCGAAGGGGGCTAGGCCTGTCCTAAGGTGGGAAATGGGTTTTTGGCCCGTTTTTAGTGCATTTCAAGGCCAATGAAGGGTAACGATAAGGGAAGAAACGGGAAATTAAACCAAACCGGGGATGTGTGTAGGATTTAGGGGGGGGTTTAGGATGATTTAGAAGGACTAAAGGAGGGATTTTGGCGTGAAAAGGAGGCTTTGAAAAAAGGGAAAAAAAGGTATGAAATGGAGAATTCTGCAGGGGTACAAGGGGAAAATGAAGGCCTTTAAGAGCACAATTTGTCACAATCAGAGAGGCTTTATAATGGGAATCAGCAGAGGGGATTTTATCAAAGGAAAAAAGGCACAAAGAGGCTTCAAGGATGATGTGTTTTCAGAGGAAATGCATTCCTTGAAGGCTCAAAAACATTTTAGCCCCCTGTTTGCTTGTCAAAAATTTATAGGGGGGCTAACAGTGGCTCCACATGGGGATGGCTTCTTCTTGAAGGAGTCAAGAATTCAGAAAATGATCTTTGGTGTAGGCCAGATTCCTTGGTACTTGACTCATTCATTTATTTTCTTGGATCAGCTGCCACAAATCATGAAGACATCAAATCAGCAGAAAAATTCTCAAACAATCTACCTACCCATCCTACAATCCTAACATTTTTTCTTCCAGGGTGCATTTGGACTAGCAGACCCTTTACATCATTTATTTTTATAAACAAAAAATAAACCTATTCTATTTCTACCCTTATTACTCCATGAGACCAGATTAGACTGTTGGCCTCATAATTTTCTCTACCTACACTACTATCTGCTAGGATAAAACTGTATAGCAGACTTCTTCTCTACATTCTAGGACAACAATTAAAAAACAAACAGTCAAGCCTGGATTAGGCTGTCTGGCTTGCTGGACTTTGCAAAAATTAAAAACAACTAACTACATGCTCACAAACTGAGCTTTATTGAGCTTTTCCTACCTACCCTACTCTACCTCAAGTATTTACGAGTCTAGCTCACAAACATTGTCTTCCAATGCAACCAGTCCATCAAGTGATCCCATGACTGGTCTTCCTTGCTCAACTCCTTGAGCAGGCTAGATAGGCAGGGCCGCTCCTACTCTTTTTGTTCCACAACAGCAACTTTGAAAAAATTTCTTTCTGTTTGCAACATGCTTCTCAAAAAGACCCTTGATCCTTCTTCAAATGTGTGCAGGAAATGAACATAAGGATCATGAAATGATACCTGGTTATGAATTTTGGTAATCAGGCTTCAACCAGTATTTCTTCTTCTTCCACTGGATCGAGGACAAGACTCTCTTGAGAAATATAATCTCCCTCATCTTCTTCATTTTCTGAACCGGAGGACTCATCATATATGGCAGTGTTGTCCTCTTGGAGCTCTAATATATTCTAATCTGGTGGGCTGAGCTCTGTGAAAAGATCAATGTATTCTTGAGCAAGGGTATGTTCCATTGCTTCCTCTTCTTCAAGAGAAAACTCCTTGCTTTCAAACTGCTCAAAGATCTCTTCCTTGTTTTCCTCTTCATCTTCTGAGATGAAAG